>OZ010580.1:11933352-11943352 GCA_963932145.1 Acanthosepion lycidas | reverse complement strand
GGCCGACCCCAAGAGACAAAACCAGGGAAAAGCAAGCGGGCCACCCCGGAATTAAGAGGGAGGGTGGCCCAGTTAAAAAGAAAGGAAGTAAAACCTTGGATATGTGGTCAGAGGAGCCACTTAGGTAGAGGGCAGGTCCCCCCAGGAATAAGGGAGAGGGTGTCCCAGTTGAAGAAAAGTAAAATGTTGGATATGTGGTCAGGTGGGCCACTTTGCGGTAAACTGTCCGGCAAGAAGGTACTGTTTTGTAGGAGACCAGGGCACCTGAAGAGGAGTTGTATTCTTAGGAACAACCGCAAGAGACTGGGAGAGGTCCATCCGGGACCGCCCAGGTGCAGAAAACGCAGAACTCCCCCACGTGAGAATAATGAAAGTAATTTTTTGCTACCGGCGCCTACGGCTGGGATGACCCAAAGGTGGGAACCCAGGAAGAAGAAAGCCCAAGTGTTCTCTTCGCTGACGCAAGAGAGGGGGCTGTCGTGTGGGGCAGAGATAGGAGGTAGGGCAGTGAAATCCCTGATAGACAGGAGCGTCTGTTTCATTGCTGAGAGAGGAAGCATACAGGCGGGTGAAACGGAAGAGTGGGTTACGGGAAGCGGACATAGATGTCACGCAAGCAGATGGAGCCCCCCCCCCTGGAGATAAAAGGGATGGCGAGGCTCCCTGTGAGGATTGGGAAATTAAGAAGCACTCAAAATTTTTAAGTAACGCCCAACCTGTGTACGGAAGCAATCTTGGGAGAAGATTGGCTTCGGAGCCAGAGGGCTCAGATAGAGTTCAACCCCACTGCGCTGATGGTGAATGGGGAGAGAACGCCATTGGGATGCCCACCAGAAGAAGATATAACAATAGTGGTGGAGGAAGATGTAATGCTACCCCGCAGAACGGCGGTGTCGGGAAAGGGTAGGTTAATGTCAGAAGAAAATAGAAAAATGAACCCTGCAATTGGTCCCTGTAGAAGGGATGGGCCTAGAAGAAAATGAGGTAACTCTGTGTGAGGCAGTAGTGGAGGCAGCCGAATTGGTGCCCATTATGATGGTGAACCAGGCCCAAAAGACGATAAAGGTTAAGAGAGTGGAAGAGATAGGAAAAGCACTACCCCTACGAACTCTGAATCGAGTGAGATTCGAGGAAAACTCGTAGAGCAAACAGAAGGAATAGTGGACGAAGATATATTGGCACCTGACCAATTTAGGGCCAGGGTGGGAGGTCTGCTGAGGGATAATCGAGATATTGTGGCCCAATCAGATAAGGAATTGGGCCAGACCCACACGGTAAGAATGAAAGTCGACACCGGCGATCACCCCCTTGTGAAATTGAAGCCCTACCGGACACCTATTCATAAGAGACCCCTTGTGGAAGAGGCAGTAGAAGAGATGTTGGAAGCTGGGATGATCGAAAGATCGATCTCCCCTTGGAGCTTTCCAATCGTAATAGTAGGTAAGAAAGATGGCGGGCAGCGTTTTTGTGTAGATTTTAGGAAACTGAATTCTATATCAAAGCCGTTGGCGGTGCCATTGCCACTAATAGATGATATATTGGCATTATTACGAAAAGCAAAGTACTTTTCTACGTTGGACTTGAGGTCCGGGTATTGGCAGGTAGCCCTTGATGAGGCTGACAAGGAGAAGGCCGCATTTGCGTGTCACCTGGTACTGTTTCAGTTCAGGGTGATGCCATTCGGTTTAGCTAATGCCCCGGGAATCTTCCAACAGCTGATGTCAATAGTGTTAGGAGGATACGAGAGCTTTGCCATGGCATATTTGGATGATATTTTAATATTTTCAGAAACAGTAGAACAACACTTTTTCTATCTAAAACAAGTGTTGGGAAGGTTAAGAAAACACGGCTTAAAATTGAAATTGGCGAAGTATCAGTTTCTGAAGGAGGAGACTAGATATTTGGGCTTTGTTATAAACGGAGACGGTATTAAAACCGACATGGATAAGGTGAAAGTCGTAAGGGAAATTCCAGAACCTAAGACAGTGAGACAAGTAAGAGGCTTCATAGGAGCTATAGGTTACTACCGACGATTCGTCCCGGCATTCTCGAGAATTGCCATACCACTAGTAGCCCTGACGAAGAAATACACTAGGTTCAAGTGGACAGAAGACTGTCAACGGGCATTTGATACGTTAAAAGAAGTTGACAGCCGTCCCATTGCTGACGTACCCAGACCTCAGCAAGCCCATGGTACTATACACTGATGTCAGTGAGCAGTGTGTAGGAGCAGTTCTTACCCAGCCGTGTCCCGATATCGAAGGACCAGTGCCAGGCATACCAGAGGAGGTACCGATATACTTTCTCTCTCATAAGCTCTCAGAGACACAACATAGTTGGCCAGTAATAGAAAGAGAAGCATATGCTATCATGTATGCTCTACAAAAACTGGACTACTACTTGAATGGTGCTGTCTTTACTATAAAAACAGACCACAAGCCTCTGCAGTACCTATTGCAGGCAGAATGGAAAAATAATAAGAAGATTCAACAGTGGGCGCTAAAGTTAAGTGGCTACCACTGTAAGATAGAATATTTGGCAGGGAAGGAAAACACGTGCGCAGATTTACTCTCAAGAATACCGAAACAACTGGAAGAAAGATCTGTAAAAGTAGAGCAGGGAGTAGATGATAAAGCCTATAGAATCGGAGTAATTAACTCTAATAAGCTAAAAGATCGCCCTATGTTAGAATCGGACGAGGAAGGAGACGCACAGATAATAACAGATCCCTACTGGACAGAAGGAATTGAGAAGGAGCAGGCGGACACTGAAATAGCTGCCCTTAGAGAAAAGGTGGAGGCAGAGAAGACCACCAAGTATGCCATAATACAGGAAAGGCTGTATTATCTCTCAGGTAGGGATGAGGAAGTCAAGCCCAAGTTGTATGTGCCCAAAAGTTTAAGACCAGAGATATTGGAACAGTGCCACGAGAGGTTGGGTCACATGGGAATTGATAGGACATATGATCTAATAGGGAGAAAGTACCATTGGCCCAAACTGTACGGAGATGTCACTAACTATGTTCGGAGCTGTGTGGTATGCCAGTCGCAGAGCAGAAGGCGGGAAATGGCACCATTGGAAGAGATGGACGTGCCGAACTTCCCCTTCGAGAAAGTGAGTATGGATGTATCAGGACCATATGGGGAAACGCACAAGGAAACAACTATATAGTGAGTTTTGTTGATTGGCTAACAAATTGGCCTGAGGCATTTGCAGTACCAGACAAGAAGGCTAGGACTGTGGCCGGTTTGATAATAAGTGAAATCTTCCCTAGGTATGGCGCCCCTGTGCAACTTGTCACTGATAATGACACAGAGAATATAAACAGCATAATGAGAGAGGTGTTGACAGGTTTAAATATAGAGCACGTAAAAACATCTCCATATCACCCCAAGGAAATGCTAAGGTGGAAAGTTTTCATAGAATCTTGGGAGATGTATTGGCCAAGCTGACCAGAGAGAACACTGGAAATTGGGACTTGTATTTGACACAGGCTCTGGCGGCCGTGAGGTTTACGATAAACGAAACCTCCAGATTTTCTCCTTACTTTATGTTGTTTCGCAGAGACGTGGTCCTTCCTGTGGATAACCTATTGAAGCCCCGAAGAAAGTATATCGGAGAAGATCATCATCAGCTGTTGCTAGAACAACAACATAAGATATTTGTACAGGGCAGAAGAAGAATAAAGAGAGCACAGAAGAGAAGAAATGAGAGAGTGAATGCTGAAAGAAAGGTAATAGAATTGAAGGTTGGAGACCCTGTCTACTATAAAATCCACCAGAGAGAAGGAAAGCTGGACCAAAGATGGGAACCGTACTACCGGATAGTGGAGCAGACGGGTCCAGTATCATATGTAATATGGGATCAAGTGGCAGGACGAGCAAGGAGGGTCCATGCCAATGACCTAAAGAAGGCTGAAATAGCTAACCTGAAAATGGGCGAGCCGAGGCCTAAGAAGACAAGGACAAGGAAAGTAACTTTGGTTGAGCCGGAAGAAATAGAGACGGAGGAAGATTCCGAGGAAAATGAAGAGATAGATCGACTTGGCCAGATAGACGAAGCGATCCGAGTGACGGAGTTGGAACCCTCGGCGGGGATCAGCGGCGTTCAGTTGTCGCCTGAATCGGTGCAGAGAAGACCCTGTGATGTCACCGTCGCACCCCAATGTCCAAAGAAAAGGAAGAGAAAAACGAAGAGATCCAATCAAGCAGTGAAAGGCTCTAGGAAGAGGCACCCTAAACAAGACGAAGAGTTCAACGACTGGGAGGAAGAGGATCAAGTACCCCTTTCCCAGATCAAGGAAAGACTAAGAAACAGGAGAGAATTAGACATCGAGTCAAGAAGTAATGAAGGCGTCCAGGGCGAGGACTCAAAACAGAAGGAAGAATCAGGAGAGGAAGAAGAGGACAACACACCTCCTGAACGGGAATTAAACACAGAGGGAAGGTTAGAGGTTGAGCAGGAACTACCTCTGAAGATGAGATTAAGAAGAGTGAAGAACCCCAAGTCTCAGTAGAACAAGGAAGGCTGTGTAGAATAGAACCACTCGGTATCGACAGATAACGACACTGGCTCATCCAAAAACCTACTGGCTGACTGTGGTGGATGTGGATGGAGGGGGTGGAGTCGCGAGCTGCACCTCACGAGGGACGGAAGAAGAGTATTGGCATTGCTGACTGGCCATCAGTAGTGTCATGAAGTACGACCTTTGGAGTGGGCGCCACGCACACCTGCCCGGGCCGTTCTGTCTGCTAGGAGTTAGAGGAGGGAAGAGCTGAACTTAGTAAGACATTATGGGATAATTGAGTAAAGAATTGAGCAAAACTGAATGGTTATGAAGAATAAAAACAAGAGGATCTTGTTGCAGGAAAGATCAAAATGAAAGGGTTGATGCTGATCATGATGATGATGGTGGCTACACGAATGGTAGCAAGGTACAAGGTAGAAACAGAATACATAGCTTTAAATTCGGGGAGAACAAAATTCATGTTGCTAGCAGCTGAAGAAGCTAGAAAGTGTAGAAATGATGCTCTAGGGAATTGTACTTCGTTAAGCCCTATCTATATAGCTGGTAACCACAAAATGTGCATACTAGAATTGTTTGAAGGGAAGAAAGAGGGAATTATGAGAACTTGTCAAGTAGAGGTATTAGCAAACACGGCATTACCACAAGCTATCAGTGTTTCAGACGGGGTATGGGCAGTGGCCACACAGAAACCCATCAGCTTGTCTAGGGTATGTGGGGGAGAGTCCACAAGGACATTAAGAGTAAGACCACCATTATCCCTGTTAAAGTTACCCATGGGATGTTCGGCATTCGGGATATCTATTTCCTTACCCCCCCCCCCCATTACCAGGAAGAGGAAAGATATGAAGAGAAAGACTCAATCATAGAAATGATTGGCAGAAGCTTAGTCAATTGTACAGAGTTGTGGGAGCCAATAGTGAAGGGATTCTCCAATGTTACCTTGAATAAAATGCCAGTACTTATGAAGCCGATAGAAAGGATCGATATGGATCAATTGAGGGACAAGTTAAGTGCGTTGAGAAATGAAGGGATGGCTTGGGAAGACGATGAGCAGATCGCGATAAGTTGGTCGGTAGTGATGGGTACATTCATAATTATAGCCATAGGGGGTATAGTAATATGGAAGATTAGGAGTAAGAGGAAATTAACTAGCGAGAATCAAATGAGCATGCAGCAACTCGAGAGGGAGATGCCGAGCAATGTTCCTCACTCATACAAAATCGGCGAAGAGATTGCAGAAAGGAGGCTGGCGTGAGACCGACACGTGCCGCGGAAAAAGACCCCACAGCGGAGAGGAAAACATTGACCAAGAAGAACAAGCCATAATAACCACACACATGAACCCACAGGCACACGCCAACATTACATTTGCATGTAGAACAGCAGAAGATGAAAAGAACATTACATTTGCATGTAGAACAGAAGAAGATGAAAAAGAACATTACATTGCATGTAGAACAGAAGATGATGAAAAAGAACATTACATTTGCATATAGAACAGAAGAATATGAAAAGAACATTATAATTGCATGTGGAACAGAAGAAGTTGAAAAAGAACATTACATTGCATGTAGAACAGAAGAAGTTGAAAAAGAACATTACATTGCATGTAGAAAAGTAATATAGAATTGCATGGGACTGATGCATGATGCATGCTAAATGGTGTATTTGGGTTTAGGTGTCATTTACGAGTAAATGACAAATATGTTAGGGGAGGATTGTGACACCATTTAAGGGCGCAAAAAGAGGGAAAAAGAAGGAAAGGAAAAAGAGAAAGAAAAGAAAGAAAAAGAGAGGCGAGACTTAACTTATATGATAAAGTGAGGCCACCCACAAGAAGGGACATTTGGCAAGGTTATTTTGATAATGGGAAAATGTTGAAAATTCTGACGGCCATTGTCGTGGGCATAGCTGACAAAGTCTAGGTTGGTACATAGTTTTTTTTAAATAGATAAAAAATTAACTGTGTTATGGTGGCAAGCAAATTATCGGAGGTTGGTGAAAATTCCCTGTGAGGAAAAAAAGAAAGAAAAAGAGAGGCGAGACTTAATTTATATGATAAAAGTGAGGCCACCCAAGAGAAGGGACATTTGGCAATGTTATTTTGATAATGAAGAATGGTGAAAATTCTTATGGCCATTGTCATAAAGCTAATTGACAAACACCAGGTGGTTACAGAGTTTTAAATAGATAACTGTGTCATGGCGGCAAACAATTTAATAGGTCATCTGTTGACCACACACAAATAGCGGGTTGGGTCTTTGTCGATAGGAGGTGTCATTGAGAGAAAACACATCTAGGCTGTGTTGGAATTTGAATATGACAGCGAAACAATATTTCGTTGGCGCCGAAGAATGAGTGTGTCTGGTTGACTAGCCTCTTGGTGCTGGCGAAAATCTGATTGAAGAATTCCATATGCCGTGACGTCAGGATAAGAATTGAGATTATCACTCTACGGGTCGTATTGTCCTCTTGGCGGCCAGAGAAGAAGAGAGAAACAAAAGAAAGAAAAGGAAAAGAAAAAGATAATTTTTTTTTCTTTGAGCAAAATATATATATTTTTTAAGAACAAGGCTAGTCTGGTCACGCCCACACTGTTGAACGCCATTGGCTTATTGTTAACGAGATCCAAGCGGAGGTGATCATGTGACGCAAGGGGGGAGCCCGCCGCCGCTGATTGGGAGGTAGGTATGAGAAATTGCTGCGGGGAAGTGGGAAAACCGTTGACGCCCCTCTGAAGTATGGTGAGATATCCATATGAGAATAAGAGAAGGTGGGGGTAAGAGAAGACTTCCAAAAATGGAAAGGAGTGGAAAATTCCTGACCGAACATAAAGAAGTGGACTATTGATTTAGAATTATCAAGGAACCTCAAACCCCGACGAGACCAACCCGGTTTGGGTCGGCGTCCATATAAGCAAAGTCGCAGCGAGCGAAAAGCAGTTGGAGAGTTCGATAGTTCGAGAGAGAGTTTCAGTTGAGAGCTCTGAAGACCCACCACGAAGAGCTGACCAAGATTCGCGAAAATTCCGAACTCATCTTCTAACCAAGAACAATTTATTTTTTTTTTGAAGAACGACTTAGACTCACACCACCAAAATAAGTTTTGTGAATTTCGCCTGAAGACACACCAAGAACCAGTTTCTTAAAGGACAGACAGCTTAGATGTTAAGACTCGCCTAACAAAAAAACAATCCGAATAACGAATCCGCATAGCGGGTTGGGAGATAGATGTGACCCTGTATCCAGCAACAGATATAAAGTATTGTTATCCTTCTTTTTTTTTAATAACTTGAACTTTTCGAGTTGTTATTTTATTTTCTCTCACATCTATTTGTGTGATACCACCCTCATTCGAACTCAGCTTGCATTACGGCCCCGACGACTGATTGATTTCCTCTGCCTAGATCAATTCACAACGTGGGTAGGCAGACTGGGAATCAAAGTAGTTACTTCGGTAACCAGGCATTGGAGGCGAGTTGGGAACGACGTGGCTGTTATCGGATCTAACCCGATTCCCATCCGAATCGTGAAAAGATTGGAGCGACACCCACCCGAACGAACGAACGAACGAACGGGAGTGGCCGACGTCGCAGTTGGCGCCGTGACCGGGATAAGACTCTGGATCGGGTTCGTATGTCACAAATGGAGCCCTTTGGATGATTGAAATTTGTTTACATTTCTAAAAACAATACGCTAGATTTATCTGCCTCATTCCGGTAGAAACTCCAGAATAATCGGTTGTGTTTAAATCCTGGTTTTTCGGTTGTTATTTTTTTTTGGCTATTCGGGTGTCTAATAGTACTGAGGATCTGTATACAGCGAAATGGTACTGTCTGCGAATGACATAATTTAGCTCTTAAAAATATATTCCAATTGAGCACTGTTGAATGGCAAGCTAATTCTACAAACAGCCACCCGCGTTAATGCGAAACTCTTCAATAAAATGAAAGGTACACTCCGGCTGATTGACATTTGTGAAAACAATACGCTAGATTGAAGATAGGTCAGTGGTAGAAACTCTGGTTTCAATCCTGGCATGAGGCATACGAATGTCTAGTCGCACTGAAGAGCTGTGATACAGCGAAACAGTACTGTCTGCGAATGACATAGTATATATATATATATATATATATATATATATATATAATGTTTATACATTGTTTTTATAAATACAAATATTTTATTAAATTCTCTGTTTATAATAAACAGTATTAACGACATTTACCGTCCTGAATATCCGAGAAATTTTCATAGAAGATATGCGTTCTCCGACAGGAATCGAACCTCTATCATATACGGAACCGTCATATAGCCTGACGTGCTTTTACCGATTGAGCCACGGAGGAGCGTTTCGGTTAACAAGGTCAATTTTACTGTATTTAAACTACAATTATCCATGATTTTCTCTCGTACATTCATATCTGCTCGGTGTGTATTCAAATGTAAACAAATGACATCACACATTATGAAATGGGAAAAGTCCGACAATTATTTTAAGACATTGTTTTATGTTTGTATGTTCTTTTTATATAAACGTAAAAATGTCTTAAAATAATTGTCGGACTGTCCATTTCATAATATATATATATATATATATATATATATATATATATATATATATATATATATATATATAAATTGATTCATCGAGTCTGATAGAAACCCCAGAAAGCACTGGACAGCCGTTTCGTCCTATATTTGGGACTCATCAGCAGTGCGCATCCACTACCGAGGGAATCGAAAACCCCGACAGTTAGGTTGGCAAGCGAACACCATACCAACTGCTCCACCGGGGCTCGGTGACGAAGAGATTGCAAATCAGACTCAATGTAGCGCCGCTCACTCCCACATTCCGTGTAGCAGTTGGTATGGTGTTCGCTTGCCAACCTAACTGTCGGGGTTTCGATTCCCTCGGTAGTGGATGCTGATGAGTCCCAAATATAGGACGAAACAGGCGTCCAGTGCTTTCTGAGGCTTCTATCAGACTCGATGAATCAATTAATATAATTATCAAATCCTCCTAATTACTATATATATATATATATATATATATATATATGTATGTATGTATGTGTGTGTGTGTGTGTGTGTCGTCGAGGTTAAAACTCTGCGTTGACAGTCAGTTTCTTGCTTAAAAGTTAAGCAACGATAAGCCTGATATTGCATGAAACAAATTGTTACTGCTGGGCGTTGACATCAATGTGCAATTTATTTTTACATACATTCTATCGCTAAGAACTTTAACCAATGAATATATCTTAAATTTAAACTCTCTCTATATACATACGACTTTGCTTAGTTGAATAAATATTTATATTCGTGAAAAGTAGAAAGCCAAGTTTGCATGCATTCCCATTTTATATATTAAAATGATTTCCAGTTGATGTGCGTGCATACGGGTTCAATAATATGGAAACCCATACGCGTCATTCTGCTAAGATTGAATATGTTCTTTCCTGCTATTTCTATC
>OZ010580.1:11848352-11930852 GCA_963932145.1 Acanthosepion lycidas | reverse complement strand
TCTCGCCGATTCCATCCCACGTGGTGAGTAATTAGCATAAAAAAACCAATGCGTCATTATCAAATAAGAACACTCGTCGGTGTTTTTCTTCCACTTGTGTTGCTCTCTGAGCCGACGAATATGTTTGTACACACGGAACCTGTTTATTTTGTGAATGAAACGTAATTTTCAAGAATGAGATATTTGTAAGTAGGCATCACCTGTATTCTCTTGAGATCTTGGCTTTCTTACGACTTCTACACTTAGCTGCTAAAAAAAGACAGATAGCAAACTTTTTCATTCAATGCTGGCCAAGAATGCATTTCAAAAAGCTAAGCAAAGTATTAAGAGACGGAAAAAATCGTTAGAAATAAAGAAAAATATATTGAACTGTTATATTTGATCTGCCCTCCTGCATGGCAGCAAATGCTGGACAATCTCCTCAGAGATGAAGAAGAGAAATGTGGTTCTACAGAAAGATGCTGAGGATATCATAGATCGAACATGTGAGCAACGACGAGGTTTTAAAGAATATACAAGCAGTAAAGAAACTTATACTTCACATCAAGAAGAGGTAGTTGAAATATCAAGGAATGTAATGAGGAAAGAGGGCTTGGAAAATCTGATACTCACATGATAGATTGACGGAAAGGGGAACAGAGGAAAGCAGCGTGTAACATATTTGATGAGCTTGAGTAAAGATGGTAGAACAGCGTTTGGGAGAAATGAAAAGAAGACAAAACTTATTAAGAGTTACAAGGGACAAGAAGATGTGGAGAGACATGCACATAAAAGAAGAAGGCTATTTCATAGTATTTTTTAAATTTATACACACACACCCACACACACACACACATATATATATATATATATATATATATATATATATATATATATATATATATATATATATGGGAGGGTGGGTGTAAAATTTTACATATAATTAAAATCTGTAAAAGCACAATATGAATAAAAATAAAACGAAAACAAACCTTTGCGATTTCGTTTTGACATTTGCTTTGATAAAGTCCATTAGAGGTTGAAATGCCTCAGCTAAGATAAGTTTTAATTATGTTTAATTGAGCACTGTTGAACGATAAGCTAATTCTAAAAACAACAGTGACCTGAATAAATGCGAAGCTCTTCAGTAAAATGAATGGAGCACTTTGGCTGCTTGGCGTTTGTTTACGTTTGTAAAAACAATACGCTAGATTTGGCTGATTCGTTCTGTCGAGTGAAGATAGCTCAGTGGTACAAGCTCTATCTGTTGGGTTTCGATCCGGGCGTGAGGCATTCGGTTGTCTAGTTGCACTGAGGATCTGTGATACAGTGAAACAATATATATATATATATATATATATATATATATATATATATATATATATATATATAAACAATTAGATAATCTTTGGACTAATTAAATATCAGGTGATAACATTTTTGGAAGATTAAATGAGTTCTTAAATTTGGATGCATGTGCATGCCGGGGTATATATATATATGTGTATGTATATGGGCGTAGGTGTAGGTATGCGTGTGGAGACATTTGTCTTTCCCAACTCCCATCGATAGTGGAAATAATCGAATTTTTCATGCTTCTACGACAGTTTTCATGTAGTTTGCGGCCGTTTTATTCTGGCCAGAGTGAAAGCCAATAGCTGGCTGCCACGAATAGACAGGAAAATTCTATTGGCTAGCTTGAGAGCCAACAGCTGACTGACGCGGATGTTAACTAGCATGCAAAAAAATATCGATACTGCATTCGTCACAAGTGGGAAAATTTAAATCTGCATGGCACTTTACTCCAATTGGCACATTCGCTTGCTTAAACTCAACGTTGATTCTGATTCCGCAGAACTGTGTTGGGTGTGAAAAAGTATTTGTTGTTAACATTCTTTTTTCATTCGGTTTTTCCAGTTACGAGACCTTTTTTTAAAGCTGATCGTTTTGTGTTCATTTTGTTTAGTTCTTTTTTCGTAACAGATTTAATGTTAAGTATAGGGCTTAGAAAAAAATCGCAGTGTGAGACAGGGAAGAAGTAAGGCATGTAGCAACATCAGCACGGCAAAGGGCACTCCTTTAAAGGCTAGGAAGGGCAAAAATATTTTAAATCAAGTGATAGCGATTGCTGTATGTGTCGTACGATTTTTTAATCAAGCACGGGCAACGCCGGGCCATGCTGCTAGTATATATATATATATATATATATATATATATATATATATATATATATATATATATGTAAGCCTTATATCCTATATATAAGTATTATATACCATTCAGCATATCCAGTCTTAACTAATCACATTTTACTAGCATCACAATGCTTTCTAATATTTAACATATGGTAAATACGTTAATATATGACTTTAATAGCTAGTTTTTAAAGGCCCCTTACCGATACATATTAGATTACGGGTTGACAAAGTGCCCTAGGAATATATATCTCGGGAAATAATTAATGATTATACATTCGTAACTAACAGTAATTTTAATTCGTTCTTATTTTACCCCGTTTAATTATGGTGAAGTTAATGCCCGGGTTTTTCTAGCTAAATTCCTTTTATTATCCTTCGAAAATGTTTGATCCTAACATAGGGTATTTGTAGATACATGTCGGCTAGAATATGTATGTATGTTCAAAGATGTAGGTATCTAAGCGTATGTAAGTATAGATAGCTATGCGAGTATAGATATTCTTAACGTGGACGAAAGCATGGGTACGTATATATATCCAAATACCCGCCAATCTTTGAAAACACTCGCCCAAGCTTTGATCTCTAATATATGGAGGAATTTAATACACCATTAATTCTGAATTATCTCCCTTTCATCTTGCTAAAGTTACCTCTTGATTTTTTTTCACGTTTTCGTTAATTTCCTTGGATTCCTGTTGAATCAAACTTTGGCCGCGTGACCATTAGGATGTAGGTCAGCTCATCGGTTTCCTCTTCCCTCCACCTACCGAAACCCTCCTTTCTCCATAATATAATTCCTGTAACGGTGCCTTCTTCTGCCGTGTCTCCCATCATGGCCCTTTTAACGTCCTCACCCTCTTCAACCCCACTCCCAATTAGCTAGTATCCCATTACAAACTGATACCGTTCCGTTAAAATTCGTAGGTGAAAATGGTTATTAACTAAACGTATCTTAACTCCAATTGTAAAGAAAATTTGCTCTGTTAAATGAAAATGAACATTGAGCGTTCCTTTGTGAGTCAGTTTTAACATATTTCAAATTCTATGTTTTATTAATAGAACTTGCCTGGATTATGTCAATGGATTACTACCTACCTATATATATATATATATATATATATATATATATATATATATATATTGTGTATATTTAGGCAGCAATTTTTCATTGATGCATGTTTCATTAAATAATATAGACAAATTTTGTCTATTTTAAGTTCCTTTGATATTGTCTGATAAGCTTAATAACATTACCATTGAATATATATATATATATATATATATATATATATATATATATATATATATATATATATGATAGAAATTATTAGGAGGATTTGATAATTATATTTAAGTATTTCATCGAGTATGAAGGAAACCTCAACAGAACGCAGAAAGCACTGGACGGCCGTTTCGTCCAATATTTGGGACTCATCAGCAGTGCGCATCCACTACCGTGAAGCGAAACTCTGACAGTTAAGTCGTCAAGAAAACATGATGCCAACTGTTCCACCGCGACTCGGTGACGAAGAGATTGCAAATCAGACTCAATATAGCGCCGCTCGCTCACATATTCCGTGGTGGAACTCTTACTGAGTTCTCTCTAAATACAGGACTGTGCCCCCTGGAGCCACGACTACTCTCACCAAGCCGCTCACTCTAGAACATTAGAAGCCGATTCAAGCAATGATGTACATGATAGAAATTATTAGGAGGATTTGATAATTATATTTAAGTAATTCATCGAGTCGGAATACGCTGTATCTCAGATATTGAGCACGTTATCCCATAAATATAGCACACCTTGAAACTATATTTCTTTATATATATGTTTTGTATGCCCGTGTGTGTGTATGTGTGTGTGTTTTTGTTAGTGTGTGTGTAAGACAATGGATTATATATATATATATATATATATATATATATATATATATATATATATCCGATATTTTTAAACTATATATATATATATATATATATATATATATATATAGTTTAAAAATATTGCATTTTGTTTGGTGCAAAGAACTTTATCTATTCAGAAACATCTAAGACTGTCAGTATTTCTTTGAGTATTCCATGTAGTGCTGTTCCTTCTTTATCTTGGTCAATGCTAATTCTCAGATTTTAATACCACGGGTCCTTCTATTTCTTAATGCTGCGTGAGTTTCTGTTTTTTGCTTTTTTTTTTCCTGAAGTGGTTTATTTTCTTTTTTATTACCATTTTTTCTTTTCGTTTATTATGTGTTTCCTTTTACGGCAAAAGGTTACCTTGAAAAAGAAAATCCCAGAAAAATGTGGAGAGCCATGATCGCTCGGGTCATGAATGTACGTGGCACATAAAAAAGAAGAAGTTCATACAAGGCAGTTTTTCTAATACGATTTCATCGCTCGACCGTATAATATTTAAGCATACTACAAGATTGGCAACTAGGTGCCCCCCCCGTTTTATTTTAGAAATTGCTACATTATACGCATAAGTCATATTCTAATAGTTTCGTCTCTCGTACTTCTCACCTGTGAAACTTTTTTCCGGTTCGTTGCTTCCCAACGAGGTTCGATCTTCAAAAATATAAATGCAACATCCGTCGCCATCTTCTGTTTCTCCAGCGTCTTCTTATTTTGTTTTACTCTCAAGAACCCGGTTTAAATCACGTTCAAACACTTATCACCGAAGTTAAGGAAGGTTGAGCCTGGTCAGTACCTACATGGGCGACCGCTTGGAGATTTCAAGTGCTGTATGCTTGGATATGCAGATGGCATAATGGATAATTGTAATTCACAAGGATGAGTTCAAATTCCACTTGGGTTCATTATATTCACTTACGAGCAAATACTCTTGGGAAAGGCATGAATCCACCTCTTCTCTTCCCAACTATGGGTTAATTAATAAGACTTGTATCACTAAAACTATTACTATCTAAAAAACTAAATAAGATTGCGTACAAAATAACTAGATTTCGGCACTAAATAATCAATAGAGATTTATATACGACTAAACAAAATAACCAACCACTTTAAAAAAAATTATTGTATCTTAGTGGCTTTATTACCTTCTTGGGAATGAAATGATTAAAAGTAACTCTGTTGTATTGTATTGTTCTAGGACTAGGGATCAGTAGTCAACTTCCTGTCTGACTCGTAATTTATTGTGCTCATTATATCTCTTCTAATTAACATATGCAAATAGGTACAATCCTATTTACCAATCCACTACGCTTCCCTCAACCGAAAAGGCTTAATGCCTTTGATTGTTCTCGAACTTTAATCTCTTTCCTCCTCTTCCCCTTCAGGTTTATGTTCTGCACTTTTTAGTTCATCTTCTTCCAAGTTTGAGTCACTCCTGCTATATAGGATCATCTTCTTTTGGTTTGTCCTGATCTGAAGAACTCATCCTTTCTTTTTTGTCAAAGTCTTCTTCCAACATAACGTCTTCCTTTTCAATTCTAGGTCTTAATTGGTCTGGGTGAGCCATTAGTTTTTCTTTTCTTTCATAAAATGGCCGTGTTATGTCCCCTTTGTATGATGTCTCTGTCAAGACTTGCTACTTTGTCTTTCTTATACCACAAGCTTATTCTGGGATCATATAGGGATCAAAATTTTTATATCAAAATATCTTTAGATGTAGGCTTGTAAAGCATTAAATATCCAGTCACCAAAAAGAGCAACAAAGGATTATTTAAATTGAACAGGATAATCAAATAATATAAGAGTCATCGACTTCGAGAAATAAAAGAGCTACAAGCTGTCTCAAAATATCCGCAGTAACACTTAACTTTCTCTAGATGATTAACAAATTCACCAAACGCGACAAGAAAGGCAAAAAATAGCGCGCAGCCAAATATATTTTCTTTGAAGTGAACGGGTAAAAGTAAAACAAAATGGTACTGGAAAGAATACCGATTCCAGAAATTAAATAATATCTCTGCTGTCGAACAAACGCATACACCTGCTTCTCATCGACCTACGCAATATCCCTATTTGCCAAGAATATTTGAGACAAAAAAGACACCAGGGCACTAGAATTTCTCGCTTCAGGTATAAGACAAAAATATCGCTTCTCTGGGGAGAGAAAAAGGGCCATGCTTGATAGTAAGTAAAACATTTTTGTAATAAAATATATATAAACAACTAATGGTTAATTTAGGTGGGTTAATGATCTATATGTATAAATCAAGTTTTAATTCATGTTACTACTATGGGATTTTATTGACATTTAGTATTTGGGTTGTGAATGTTGATACGTTTTTCCATATCTTTAGCACACACACACACACACACATATATATATATATATATATATATATTTAGTTGCATTGATGTGAGTTGGTGAACCTGGGTTTCACGCTATTTGCGATCGTCAGACAAACTGATTAATTTTATATCCCACAATTTTTCCTCCCACTTCCATAAAAACACCGATATACGCAGCCATATATAAATACAAAATTTAAAAATTAATCAGTTTTTCTGACGATCGCAAATAGCGTGAAACCCAGGGTCACAAACTCACATCAATCCAACTATATATGTTAGCTCTCTCACTGATATGGATCGTTTTCCAATAAGTACCGCGCAAGTTTTATAAGTAGTATTTATATATTATAATATATAAATAATATATGTATGTATTCATTGCATATGTATATATATATATATGTATGTATTAATTGCATATGTATGTATGTATATATATATATATATATATATATATATATATATATATATATATATATATATATATATATATTAAGACATTTTATGTTTATACATTCTTTTTATAGATACAGATATTTAAGTAAATTCTCTGTTTATAATAAAGAGTATTAAATAACATTTACCGGCATCAATGTCCGAGAAATTTTCATAGAAAATATTCGTCCTCCGAATATATATATATATATATATATATATATATATATATATATATATATATATATATATATATATATATGTATGTTTCATTGAATATTATGTCATTCAAAGACAGTACTGTTACTCTGTATCATAGCTCCTCAGTGCGACTATATATATATATATATATATATATATATATATATATATATATATATATATATATATATGTATCAGTGCGACTAGACATCCGAATGTCTCAAGCCAGAATCGAAACCCAACCCAACCGATTTAGTGTCAGTCAGAGCTTCTACCACTTTGCTATTTCCTTTCGGCAGAGTGAATCAGCTAAATCTAGTGTATTGTTTTTACGAATGTAAACCAATGCCAATCAACCGGAGTGTTTTATTTATTTTACTGAAAAGCTTTGCATTAACGCAGGTGTCTGTTGTTTATAGAATTAGCTTATCACTCAACAGTGCTCAATTGGAATATATTGTTTCATTGAATAATATAGATATATTATGTCTATTCATTTTTCTACTGATCCTTTCCAGTTCTCCAAACAGATTCTTGATGCTGAGGAAGGAAGGCCAACATTTTTTTTTTTCCTATCCAAGTATTTTCATTTCCTCCGAGATCACCCTAAGGGGTAAATTACAAATATTGTAACTGTGAGAAAATCAAATTTTGTTGTCACTGCGATTTTGAAAAACCACGCGCTCTCTTATAATTAGATTAAAATTTTCAATTTATCCCTTATAGTTAGGAATTATTTTTTTACAAAACAACTGTCCCAGTATAATGTTTTTTTTTTCAAATATATTTATAATTTTTTCGGTGAGATATTTACAACCTTCGTATTGGTATCTATCTATCTATCTATCTATCTATCTATATATATATATATATATACTTATCTATATTTGTTAATACCGATCCGTCTCATTTTTATCTATCTATGTATCTATCTTTGTAATATTGGCCCATTTCAGTTGGTACATATCTATCTATCTATCTATCTATCTATCTATCTATCTATCTATCTATCTATCTACCTATCTATCTATCTATCTATATATATATATATATATATATATATATAGAGAGAGAGAGAGAGAGAGAGAAATATTTAACAATAGCGAAAATCTTACAGATGAGTCACTGGTAAAAAACAAATCAAATTTATTCCCAAACAAAAATAACAATACCAATGAGCTAAATATATTTTTTGAAAAACTCTGGAACCTCGACCTACAGGAAAAATCCAAACCATTCGACAACCTCACATATAGACAAAGACTAGCCTTAGAAAACATTCGAAAAAATAATAACATAATTATAAAAGAAGCAGATAAAGGCAGCGCTATAGTAATCATGGACAGAACATACTATAAAACAAAAATTCTAGAAACACTAGAGGATAGGAACAGCTACAAAGTAATTGAAACTAACATAGACAAAAACATTATAACAAAAATTACAAAACTCTGCACAACACATAATAAAATATTAAGAAAAAAAGAGAAGGATTTCCTAATAAACTTTGTACCAAAAATAAGTAATTTCTACGGACTACCTAAAGTTCATAAATCGAGTGAAATAAAAACAGCTATACATACACAAAAATCTGAATACATTAGCATCCCAAACCCCAGTGACCTTACATTCAGACCAATAGTAGCAGGACCAGCCTGTCCCACTAGCAAACTCAGTAACCTAATAGACATAATATTGCAACCATATACTAAACAAATTAAAAGCCACATCAGAGACGATATCCATTTCCTTAGCTGCATACCACAAAAGGTAGATACTGGAACGCTTATGGCAACTTTTGACATTAGTAGCCTATACAGTAACATACCCCATGAACTAGGAAAAAAAGCGATCTCATTCTGGATTGAAAAACATCCAGAAATACTACATCCGAGATTCACTAAAGAGTTCATTATCGATAGTATAGACCTAATTCTAAACAATAACACCTTTGAATTTGATAACAAAAACTATATCCAAATCCTAGGTACTGCGATGGGAACAAAAATGGCACCAACATATGCCACCCTAACATTAGCTTACCTAGAAGAAAACCTCTATGAAAAGATAGAACAAATATATGGGGCAAATATAAAAACCCAATTCACTAAATATTGGAAAAGATACTTAGATGATTGCTTCATCTTTTGGAAATCCTCATGGGGTGATATTAACCAATTCCATACACTACTTCAAAACTTACACCCAAAAATCAAATTCACGCAAGAATATAATTTTAACGAATTACCATTTTTAGATATACTCATTAGAAATAAAAACAACCACATAATCACAGATATCTACCACAAACCCACAGACACCCAACAATACCTTCATTTCAAGAGCCATCACCCAAAAAAACTGCCTAAAATCCATCCCCTATTCCCTAGCACGTAGAATTTGTACAATAGTGACTGATAAACACCTCCGAAAAATCCGCTTAGAAGAACTACATAAAACTCTCAAAAAACGAGGCTACCCCACAACACTAATAAAGAAAGGTTTTGAACTCGCGAAAGAAATTCCTCTTGACCAACTTAGAAATAAAAAGAAACGTAACATAGAGCCAACCCTAGCATATGTCTCAACATACAACAAAAACAACCCGGAAATATTCACAGACATTAAAAAAAATCTAGACTTACTTAGCAAGAACAATAAACGGAATAATATACTAAAAACAACCAAATTAATTAAGAGCAAACGCCAATCTAGAAACCTAAAACACATATTAACCTCATCTAAATTTAACCAACACACAATACAGGGAGTCACAAAATGTAACAAAAAAAGATGTGGGGTTTGTGACATCATTATAGAAGGAAACTCCTACACTTTTGAAAACCCCCCAAAAAAACATTCACAATAAATAAAAACTTAAACTGCAACTCCTAAAATGTAATTTATGTACTTAAATGGACAAAATGTAAGAAGTCATATATAGGCATCAGCCAACAACTGAACAACAGGGTCTCCCTACACAAAAGCAATATAAAATTGACAGACAACAGAAAACTTTTTGTATCACAACACATTTTCAAATGTAACCAGGGTAAGTTTAATATCATGCCGATATATCAAACAGACAATTACTCGTACCTACAAATACAGGAAAAAAACTTTATAAACAAATTTAAACCCGAACTAAATAGATCATAACCCCCAACACAAAAACACACAACATGCACACAAGGTGACCAAATACAATGATCAAATCACTCACATACATGAGCGCACGCTCATATACGGGAGACACGAGGGTATATATATGTATGCACACATTTACATATATATATATATATATAGATACGCATGTTGACAAAACAGGGGAACTACTCCCGAGCACGCACCCAAACCCCACACAATTTAGGAAGTACGTGTGTGTGTAGGTGCGTGTGTGTGTGTATGTATGTGTATGTGTGAGTGTGTGTATGTATGTGTATGTGTGAGTGTGTATACTGGTTCCATGTAGCTTAGGAAGTATGTGTGTGTATGTGTGTGTGTATGTGTGTGTATGTGTGTGTATGTACTGATTTCTTGTGGTGGGATGGTGTGTATGTGCGTATGTATGTGTATGCGTGTATATGTACAAATGAGTTTACTAATTCCTCATAATAAAACAGTATATGTATGGAGGGGGAATATACGTACGCATATATACACGCATGCTGACAGAAACACACAAAAATAGAAACAGATCCAAGAACACATAGGGGTCAGTAAAACATTAAAAGATAAAATGCTGATAAGTAATTCATCATTTCGCTTGGACCAACCTTAATTGTTTTATGACCCTTCGCGCAGAACTCTTCATTGCCAATTCAAGAAAGAAATTCGGATTACTAACACAGAAAATGTCTCATATCGAGAATATTTAACATTGAAAAACAAAAGAAAAAATTAATTATTTTTAATAATATGTGGAAATCTCCGCTTTTACCTGAAGACGGTCACGAGACCAGAAACACGTGTAGTAAAATTATGTAAAACAAAGCATAATATTTTTTTCTAAATAAATCCACATTACAACCAAAAACGTTTACGGCACCTCTCTTCTCTTCTTTTTAATATACATACTTTTCTTTCGTTGGAACCACTACAACCTCTTTCTTTTATATATATACATACATACATACATATATATATATATATATATATATATATATATATATATATATATATACTTATCTATATTTGTTAATACCGATCGGTCTCATGTTTATCTATCTATGTATCTATCTTTGTTAATATTGGCCCATTTCAATTTCAATCTATCTATCTATCTATCTATCTATCTATCTATCTATCTATCTATCTATCTATCTATCTATCTATCTATCTTAATATCGACCCATTTCAGTTTGTACTATCTATGTATCGACAGGAATAATGTGCTAAGGGTATTCCAACCGATTCAAATTTCATCGTACACGACTGACAAGTTACTGCAGTCATATACTTTTTGGCTGCCGGGTCATGTAATTTAATAACAACCCCTCTTATATATATATATATATATATATATATATATATATATATATATATATATTACATACGTATATATATATATATATATATATATATATATATATATATATATATATATATATTACATACGTATATATATATATATATATATATATATATTACATACGTATATATATATATATATATATATATATATATATATATTACATACGTATATATATATATATATATATATATATATATATATATATATATATATATTATTCAATTAGCCAATAAGGAAACTAACCGGAGTAGCTTGTCAGTCATTTTATTTAAACTTGTATAAAAGATGCTACTCAAATTCATATATATATATATATATATATATATATATATATATATATATATATGTATGAACAATTTGATACGAATAGCCAGATGTATAAATAGATCCATTGATCGATAGATCCTGAACGTATTTGTATAGAAAGATAGATATGTAACTACTTTGAAAATTAAATTACTTTTCTAATGCAAGAAAAAATCTCTTTGAATAATATTTACAATCGTTGCCTTCATCATAGCCATGTAGGTCGATCTTACTGGCCATTTAGAATCCGCAAATAACACTTGACCAGAACGAGTTGACATCATTACTGTGTAGAAAATCATTTGATATTATTGCCAATGAATGGAGCAAAAAAGCAATTTTAAGGCCAGCATCTTCCTTCGATATCACGATTTTATCTCGGATGTTGCCGAATTTCAACGATATATTTCGAGTGGCAAAACACACTGGTGATCGTCAGAACACTTTTCTGTTGGAAGGGAAAACACGTTTAAACGAGATGTGATAGTAGCGAACGAGATTAAGGTGCTTTCTATAAATTTTTTTTACTGTTTTGCAACTTTCTCTTTTCTTTTGAAAGAAAATGAGCAACAATCACACATAAAGGTTTTGATCAAACTCTGACAGAAAAGGATTAAAATATGCGAAGGAATCAACGCAAGCGAGCCACACAAATATTTCTTCAATATTTTACGCGAGAAGTTGACATTGAACCCATTTCTTTTTGTATTAAAGCTTTGATTTATATCTTTGGTGACACAGTGAGGTAAATCCTTATACGAGAAATAACTGAGCAACAAGACGAGATATATCCATAGATAATAAGTGCACGCTAGTCCTGTAAATGAATTAAAATTAATACTGTTTATTATAAAAAGAGCATTTACTTAAATATGCTCTTTTTTATTTTCCAGGACCAATAAAACTGTCAAACTGACCAAGGAAATCCAGAGAAGCATAGATCCATCCAGCTATCTCAAATATCAACTTAAAAGAGACTGTTTGAGCAACACAAGGAATGTTAAAAGATTCATGTTAAAAAGATAAAAAAATTAAAAAAAAAACAAATGAATACTACAGACAAAAGTTCATTTTCTCCATCAAGACATTCATTTCTGTAGTTTACTGCTACCAGCAAGCAGAAATATTTCTTCTCCCGATGATGGCCATGATGGCGGAAACTAGTGGAGGAATCTAAATGAAATAATAATAAAAAAAAGCGAAAGAATATTAATCTACAACCCAGTGTGTCTGAAGATTTTAATTTTTTAATATTTATTCAATATATATATATATATATATATATATATATACACATATATATAAGTGAACATAGGAGTCAACACTTAGAGGCGACAGTCTGTTTCATGCTAGATGCAATCGTCAGGCCATATATATATATATATATATATATATATATATATATATATATATATATTATAATTTATATAATTTCTACGATGTATTTTTTATAGAGTTGGTTCTGTATATGAACATGGAATGTTTTATAGGCAGGGAAAGGTTGGTTTAAAAAATATTGGGGATATATAAAAAAAAATCGCGTAACGGAACAGTTTGAACAACACCTGCTCGAAATAGCAACGATGTCAGTTTTCAGGCAGGAAATTATATACGTCTCTTTGTCTCTCTCTCTCTTTCTCTCTCACACACATACACACCTTTAAATTATACTGAATTTAAGGAATTTGTAGAATAATGACAATGGCTCATCGCATAATTTTACACAATGCTTAGTTTCTGAACTTTTCATTAAGGTCGCTTAAATATATATGTCTGAAACTTGCCACTTTCACTTTGTTAAGTAATTCAATTATCACTTCCTTTCTGCTTTTTTCAACATCTGCAGATTGTACATGTATAAAAAAATCATCATTCATTTCGTTTTTTGCCTTGAGAAAGTTCACATTGTACGAAACGCGTCGGTATCTATTACAGTTTTCCTGTTGTCATGTATATTTATAAACATTGTCCTTTTCTATAGGTTAACACTGAGAAATTTTCATATATATATATATATTTATATATATATATATATATATATATATATATATATATATATATATATATATATATATATATATAAAGAAATATAGTCTTAAGGTGTGCTATATTTATGGAATAAAGTGCTCAATATCAGAGATAGAGCGTGTGTAAATATAAAAGTTCACTTTTATATATATATATATATATATATATATATATATACATATATAAAAGTGAATATATATAGTAATATATATAGTAATATATATATATATATATATATATATATATATATATATATATATATATATATATTAATGTCGTTTTCTCACATAGTAAAATATGTGAGAAAACGACATTATTTTTGCACCAACCTAATAGATATATATTGAAGAATAAAAAATATCAAAAAATTAAAATCTTCAGACGCACTGGGTTGTAGATTAATATTCATTCGTTTTTATTATTATTATTATTATTTCATATATATATATATATATATATATATATATATATATATATATATATATATATATATATATATATATATATATTAGAATGAAGTCACAAATTATAGTGACCGAGGGTTTGAGCTTTATTCAAAGTTTTGATCGCGCCAGATAATACCTAGAAACTGTAGCTCAGCATATTTATAGTATAATCCACAGGTGGGCTCTGTGGGTGTTAAACGAAAATAACTATAGAAGCCAAATGTTCATAACAAAATAGAAAACTAAATGAAACAAAACATGGAGGAAACAGTTATAAAAATAAACAATACGCGAAAGAACTTAGAAATTCGTGCCGCATCGGGTTATCGTTAGAATGAAAGCTACATTTAACTCTCACTGAAAATGATAGCAGTCCCCAGATTATTATTTTGTAAACATGAAACGTAAATGTTTTCCCTATATGTATGCACTTCTGCTAGTGCTTTCGAGAGCTAAAATTAAGCCGATGGATCAAACATATTAATAAAATACACACGAACAGTTACAAATAATTTAGAAGCAGCAACAGGAAACGTTTCCACTGAATGAAATGCAAAAAGACGATGTGCACCGCATCAAAGCAAGAATAGAACAATGTCACACAAACACATACACACACACACACATATATATATATATATATATATATATATATTCATACACATTTCATTAAATAATATAGACAAGTGCTGTATATTTATTTTATGTAATTTTTTTTCGTAACATCTGATAAGTTTAATAACATTATTGTTGAACATGAAAACAATAGACAAAAACTAAAAATCCTTGAAGCATTATACAGTTGAAACCCAACCTAAACAAAATCAATTATGGCATCTCTACAAATTTTCTCTATGTCTATAATTGGTAACAGAAGCCATTGGTTTATACCAATGGCTTTCCATACTTCATACTTCTTCAATTCATTCGCGTGTGGTCATGTGTGACGTCATGAGATGCGGTGCGATTTTCGCTTCTAGCGTCTTATATGCACGTGTTTATCGTTGCTTAGAAATCATTTATGTAAACATTGACAGACTATCATCACTGTCTTGTCCGTATATTGTTTAATATGTTGTAATTGACATCTTTGATAATGGCTTAAGTAAGCCGAAAGCTTAGATTGTATTAAAAAAAAATATGGATCACTATTGTGAATTTCTTTCTTCGTTCAACGATAATGTTATTAAACTTATCAGATGTTACGAAAAAAATTGACATAAAATAAATAGACAACACTTGTCTATATTATTTAATGAAACGTGTATGAATGAAAAGATGCTGCCTAAATACCCACAATATATATATATATATCTTACACATCTACAAATCTACCATTACTAGTGCATTGAATAGTGTGGCCATATATATATATATATATATATATATATATATATATATAATCTGGTGCCCATGGTCTTCATTTCGAGATTCGCGCCAAAATCCAAAGAATGATCTGCAATATAATCGACCTTGACTTATATATATTTCTAGAGAGAGAGGTAAAATATTTTGATAAAGAACAATTTCTAGAAATTTCAACAAAAGGGAAGTTAAGTGACCTCGAAGAAGCGATTCCCTCGGTAAACCAAATTTCTGTCTAAAATTTTTTTATATAAAGTGAAATAACATTGGTTTGGCAGCAAATCTTTGTAATTTTATCCTTAAGGAGAGATTAGCCTTTGATTGTATTAAACGTTTTTAAGAGATTTAAACATCTTTTGATAGGTACCTTAGTGTATTGGGATGTATAATCTAAACACGCTGCTATGAGTTTATCTTTCATACTTAGTTGCTTATTGCAAACCATGTTATGTCACTTTCGATAATAATTTTTATAGACAAAATTTCAAATTATCAACGGGATTGTCTCTTAGCTTGATTTTTGTTAGAATTCCCGAAACCGGTCTTATCCAAAATATTTTGCCAAAAACAAATTTAACATACACTCCTGATCAAAAATTTAAGACCACTTGAAAATTTTTTTTAAAAAGACTGTTTTTCATGGAAAATTTTTAAACATTTCTTACTTATGGTTACTAATTTTATAATTTAAAAGGTTATGTAGACAAAAAGTCATAATCCTAATATTTTATTGAGAAATTGACATTTTTATAAAATGAGGCGTTTTACACTTGATCAAAATTATAAGACCAGAGACAAAAATTCTACGAAGTTGTACGAAAAGTGTACGAAAACATTCAACAACCAAATTTAATAATGACTTCTACCTCCACTAGTTATGATGACTTAAAAAAAAAAAAATTCGGGCAAATTAGTGTTTCCATTAAGCTGCCAGAAATATTGCACCAGCTTCTGTAGATAACTTCACCAAGTTAATTTTTTGTTAAATATTGTTTGCCATATTGATAAACATCTCTTGCCATCCATCCCCAAATATTTTCAATTGGGTTCAAGTCCGGTGAGCATGCAGCATGTCTCAAGAGATGGACCCCGTTTTCTTGTAGAAAGGTCAAGTTCCGGCATGCGTGGATTTCAGTATTATCCTGTTGGAATAACCATCCACCCTCACACAAACGATGACCCACCGCCACCATCGATACTTTTTGTAACATGCTAACATAACCAGCCGCTGTCTGACGACCCTGCACCACATGGAGCTCCATCGTCCCTCTGTAAGAAAAGGCACCCCATAATATTAGGGACCCACCACCACTATGACGTGTCGAGAAAATTCCAGGAGGCATGTTTTTGTTATGCAACTATCATTGGAAGCCATCAAGACCATTGAGATTGAATTTTTTCTCATCAGAAAACAGGACTTTCTTCCACTTCTCAAAGTTCCATGTTTGGTATTCACGACCAGACATTAAACAGTTCACTTTGTGACGTGGAAGCAACCGAAGAATGCGCTTTTTATTTACCATGACTTTTTGTCGTAAGTGTCGTCTGATGGTTACTGGACTGCAATCAGCATCTGTGGCTGCCTTAATTTGACTATAAGAAAGTCCACTGGCTTTATTCTCCTAATCAATGCCGGAGAATTTTTGTGGGGCCTACCAGTAGACTTTGCATTTCCATAAATCGCACTGTCCTTTAGAAAATTTCAAATCACAGTTTTACTGCGATGTACCTTAGCTGCGATCGCCCGATGTGACAAACCTTGATTATAGAAATCTAGAATTCGAGCACGCTCAACTTCGGTAAGTTTGCTTACTTTAGACATCGTGACACCTTTACGCAGTCATTGCTAATCTCTAACTGAGGATAGAGTAGAAATAGTGATCAATTAAACGCCACGGTAATTCCCATATATATGTATGAAAGTGAACATTGAAGTCAACACGTAAGGACGGCAGTTTGTTTCATTCTTTTTCGACTGTGTTTTGAGCACGCGTTTGCACACCAAACATCTTTACTTTAGATGAAAAGAAAAACAAGCTAGTAAGTTATGAGATCATTTGAATGAGAATTGGTCAAGTTATTAGATTACGAAATGATATAATTTTTCTGAAACTCCCTCTATATGTTCATACAGATGCATATTCTCTTTATGTATATATGAGTGCTCTGTTTCAAATATTTTAAAAAGTGGTTTTCAATGTTATTCTATGTGTACATCTTTCTCACGACACGCATACACACGCAATATAAAAGTAACACGTGAACGTCAACACTTACAGGCGACAGTCTGTTTCATGGTGGACGCAATCGTCAGGCCGCCTGACGATTGCGTCCAACATGAAACAATCTGCCACCCCTGAGTGTTCACTTCCATGTTCACTTTTATATTTACACACGCTCTATCTCTGATATTGAGCACTTTATCCCATAAATATAGTACACTTTAAGACTATATTTCTTCATATATATATATATATATATATATATATATATATATATATATTCCATTTGCCATCATGTGATCTATTTATTCAAATGGGATCGTCTGTGTTTTCTCCCTGGTAATCCATGTTCAAACTCCAGTGTCAGCAGCGACACTTTATTCCTATATCAAAATGATGAAAGTGAATTTACCGAGGGTGAAAAACTCCTGGGTATGACGATAAACTATATCCGAATCCTGGGTAAGACGATAAACTACGTCCACGTCCTAGGTAGGACGATAAACTACGTCCAGTAACAAGGCCTCTGATCAGGAGGTTTTGAGGAGCATGGAATCACCTCTTAATTGCTGGTGTTCCCAGGTCCACCCTGACCCGTAGTGGTAGCACCTGTTAGGGTCCCAGCTATGCGCAAATAGTTAACCCCTCTGGGTTCAAAATACTATGAAAGTGTAAAAATAGGTTTTAATACCAGAAATACGTTGTAAAAAATTATTACCAGCAATAAATTTTTAAAGAAAAAAAAACTATTAGGTTGGTGCAAAAATAATGACGTATTTTTTAGCGTCAAAAAACGACATTATTTTTGCACCAACCTAATATTACCAACAATACGTTTTTGAAAAAAAAAAAAAATACTAGCAGCAATACATTTTTGGAAAAAAAAAAAAAATATTACCAACTATATATTTTTGAGGAAAAAAATATTACCAACTATATATTTTTGAGGAAAAAAATATTACCAACTATATATTTTTGAGGAAAAAAAAATATTACCAGAAATACTTTTTAGAAAAAATACAATACAATTTGAAGGAAAAAAAATATCAGAAATAGATTTTTAGCAAAACAAAATATTAGCAGCAATAACAATTTTGTCGGCATTAAATAACCCATTGAGGTTGATATGCCTTAAAGCGAAACGAAACGAAACGGAACAAAAGCAAACCAAACCCAGAGCGAAACAAAAAAATAATCTAATGAAGATAAAGTATATCTAGAAAATGTATATTTCGCAAATTTATAATTACAGTCGTTATGTGTTTATTTAAATCTTCTTGTTCTGTAGCAAATCTATAAAGAACAAGGGCGCAAAAGGAGTCAAATACCCTAGGAATTGATACCCTCCCCCAGTAAGCAAAGGCAGGTGCGAGTAGGTGCCAGCGAAACGTCATCCAGCGACTGTTCACGTCTAACGGAAAATAGTTTTAGGTACATAGAATGTCAGAACTATAAATCAAAGTTGCCGGTTCGAGACTACAAAGCAGAAAAAGAATACAGAAAATGAATACAGATATATTTTAGGTGTGTGCGAAACTTGGTGGGAAACAAAGGAGATTTCGTCAGCGACAAACACAGGGTCATATATGCAGGCGGGAGAGAAGAACGACAATGGAGTAACATCAAAGCATAATGACAGAGAAAGAAAACTACAGTAACTCCTACAGAAGGTACTAAACAAAAGCAAGAAGAAAAAAACTAAGCATCGATTGTAAGAAGACAGAATAGACAATCGATAGCAAAAAGGAAATATGCACATTACAAATTGGAGATGTCAAAATCAAGCAAGTACAAAAATTTAAATATCTGTTTCTGTTTTAACAGAGGACGGAAAATACGACACCGAAATCTGAAAGTACATTGGGAGAACGAAAGATGCCTTTCATACGCTAAGCAAAGCATTAAAAAACAGGAAAATTTCATTAGAAACAAAATAAGGAGGACTGAGTTAATATCGGTCCTCCTATAAATCAATGAATGCTGAAGTTTATAGATGAAGAAGAAACTTGAGTTAGCAGAAATGAGTTTACTGTATGATGGTGAGAATACCATATACTAAGCAAGTTAGAAACGACCATATTTGAGAGAAAATGGAAACAAAATGGACATTTACAATTAGAATTAGAAAGAGACAGTTGAATTTTCTAGGGTACATAATGAAGAAAGAGGGCTTAGAAAATTTAACACTCATAAGACAAGAAATCAAGAGAGAGAGGAAAGCTGTGTCCTGATCTACCTAACGAACTCATGTAAATTGTTGGCAGAACAGTGTTTGGGTTAGATAAGAAAAAGACATTCTTTACTATGAGCTATAAGAACAGAACATTGTGGAGAACAATGACCCTAAAGGGACATAGAACAACATAGAAGAAGAAGAAGAAAAAGAAGAAAAAGAAGAAGTAGAAGAAGAAGAAGAAAAAAAAGTTCACATACATTTTTGCAAAGTTTTTAATAAAAAAATTGTTTTCATATTTATTTCTTTACTGCAGTCGATTCACGTCTTTTTATAAACTTCGTATATATAAAATTATTTTTATCTTTAAACGATTTATTAATCAAATAGCTCTGAATATTTTTATTGTCAATAGTTGAACAAAGAAAAAATGTATAACTAGAGTTTGACATGTTTGTGTTTCATTAAAATTCAAAGAATAGCTTTTTTAAAACAATGAAAATAGCCAATGAAATATACAGTAATAGCGGAATAAAAAAAAATCTGTCCTTTTCATACACATTTTCTTGTGGGTGCGCTTGTTAAACATTGCCGATCGGACATTATACAGTGAAACTTTCAGATCAAATTTTTTGATCAGGCTATGAACATACTGATTCACGTTCGCATATATGAAAAGAGACAAATATATTAGGTTGGTGCAAAAATAATGTCGTTTTCTCACATATGTTAATATGTGAGAAAACGATATTATTTTTGCATCAACCTAATAGATAACTGGACGTAATAAATAGATTTTTTCGGAAACTAATTTTCCGCTATGACTTTTTTTTTTATTTTTATTTTTTTATATTTTTTAAAATATATGCAAAAATGAATCTACTTAATGATAATAAATGATTCAGTATAAGAAATTATTTACTGAAAAAACTAGTCGAAGCCAGTGATATACTAAATTTAATATCTATCTTCTAATTTGGCTGCAAAATAACAGTGGCATCGAGCCAGATATAAGCACTGGAATCTCGAGATAGACTTTATCTTTGGAGCCGCTCTCTTGGCGTCTGGCGTATCGAGTGCCTTATAACTAAAATGTTACACACTTAGCAGTGTTCGCGTCAGCTTCACCGCAACCGTCGCCATCTTGATTTGAGAAGACAACGTGTAGATACGAAAGAGCTGTGAATTGGCTGTGATTGGTCGATGGCATTGTTCTTATTTTCTCGAAATCATCCCCTATCTCTTGTTGCTCTTCCCCGCTGGATTATCGACGCTCGGATTTCTTTCTCTGAAGACAACGATAAGAACGTCCCCGTTGAGGTGATGGTTAACATGATAGATGGTCACGTGGAGACACGCCGTCTGCGTCGTTCCCGAGGTAAGTATCTTATCGCTTTCCCACAATAATGGAAAACACGTCTTTAATCAGAGTAGAAAAAATAAGAGTGAGTAAGAGAGAGAGAGAAAGAGAGCGAGAGAGAGAGAGAGGTAGGGGGAGAGAGAGGGGGAGAGAGGGGAAAGGGGAGAGAGGGGGTAGGGGGAGAGAGGGGGAAGGGGGAGAGAGAGAGAGAGGAAGTGAACAAAACACTATGCAAAGAACTTGGATTTCAGATTAAATTTAAAAAACACCTTGTGTCAAGTCCGATGTTCACTTTTATTTCATTCTGAATGAAGACAAAAATAAATGAAACTCGATGAATTCCATTTATTTATTATTTTTTAAAAAATTTTACACTGATTGTCATCGGAATTAGTTTTAAAATATATCTCGTGGTTCGATATTAAACATTAAAAAGTAGAATGTTTAATTTGGTGATCGTTAGCTAATAAAAAAAAAAGAGATCGACTTGTATAATTAGCCTACGTCGGTGTCTTGAATAATCAAAAATATGGGGCCGCCCTATACACAAGAAATGTTTTTGAAGAGGTAAAACAAATAATACATTTTTGGTGATCGGTTGCACTATACACAGCTAAATTCTTATAGGGTTAGAATTCATGCATTTTCTGTCTCCGGAACCTACCTGGTAGATTTAAATTCTCACGGTATCTTTGGCTAACCCTAACGGTACAAAAAAAAAAAAAATTGAATGTCATTCATTTGCGATAAATATGTCCAGGATGATGCCAAACACTGCAATATTTGACTATGGTAAGCCTCCTACTATTTCCAGTGACTGTTACGTGTTACCAGCAATGCCACTATCTTCTCAGGATGTTTCACAAGGGGGTTACTCTGAAATGTTTCTAATAGAGCCATTCACAGAGCCATTCCAAAAATAACCACACCTCTTACGCAAAGCGACCAGTAACCCGCAATAGTCAGAGCAGCATTCATAGCTTAGTTGATGGGAAAACATACTTTGTATTCAGTGTCCTTCAGAGAAGGGAGCTTCATCGGCACATTGATTTGAGAGATATCCTGCTAGATGTAAGTGCATATTTTATTTTCACTAGACGTCAGTAGCTGAAAACACGAGGTCGGCGTAGCTGCATCTAGAATGTGCACATGCACGACAAACTGGATGGGATGTAGATATATAAATGGATACAAGAGAGGGGAAACAGTCTTTTACATCCTCGGAAAACTTGGACTTTCAGCCCACGAAAAAAAACAAAGAACAAAAACGGAGTAACTAAAGGACGTTTTTTTCATTTACACCGTTATTATCTTAAATACCTTCACTCCTGGTTATGACGATAAACTATATCCGGCAGCAAGGTCTATGACTGGAAGGTTTTGAGGAGCATTGAACCACCTTTTAATTGCTGTTGTCCCCAGGTTCATCCTTATCCGGGGTGGTAGCACTTGTTAGAATCCCAAGTATGTGAAAATAGTTAACTGAAAATAAAATACTATGAAAGTATAAAAATATATTTCTACCGTAAAAATACTTGCAATAAATTTTCATAGTAAAAAAATTACCAGAAATACTTTAAAAAATAATACCAGTAATACATTTTTTTAAAAAAATGAAATTATTTCGAGCAATACATTTTTGTTAAAAAATAAAAATTACTATCAATACCTTTTCTAAAAGAAAATTACCAGTAATACATTCTTGAAAAAAATATTACTAGCAATATATTTTTGTAAAATAAATTATTAATTAAAAATAAAATTTTTTAAATAAAATTTCGTCATTAAATGACCCATAAAGAGTCGATATGTCGCTAAACAAACCAACAAGAAAACTTCTGTTTTAATTTTCTAAATGGTGGTATTATACGTTCATCGAATTTTCAGACATTTTTATAAAAGTCTGAAAAAAAAATCACCCCGATCAGGGCGATAACGCCACTAACACGCAAGGTGTGTGTGTGCGTGGGGGGGGGCTACTGGAAGTGAAAGAGAATGAAAAGGGTTTAGAAGGAACTAGGAACCCAAACCTAAACAGGAAAGAAGGGATAACCGTTTGCTCTTGCAAGGAGTTTGAACCGGGCGATAGACAAACCTATCTACTCCTATTGAGAAAAAAAAGAACAATAGTAAATAAATGAGTTTAGGAGGATACGTTAGAAGTCTAGAGTTGAAGTAGATTTTTGAAGAAACTGGAAACCCAACCCTAAACAGAAAACAAGGGATGAACCTTTGTTCCTTTTCAAAAGACCTAATACTTCTTCGTTGCGAATATATTTTTCAATGGTATTCTCAGTATCAGTCGATAGAAACACGCCACTGTCCTTCGTCTGTGAGGAGATTGTTCAGTGTTCAATGTTAGAAATTAGATAGAAGCTCGAAATTCAGCATTCATTTTTGGTGGGTGTACGAGGGTACTAATGCAATTTTACGTACCCTAAATATTTTAATTTCCGAAAGACATCATTTCCTATTTCTCAATTGCCTTCGGATTTCTGTGCCACATTTTGCGTTGTCTGTTGCTACCCTAACCAGATAGTTCAATTTTTGAACCTGCTTGATTTTGATGTTCTTTACCCCGCCTCTCTCTCGTTCTACCTTTTGCGTTCTGACTGCTTACAATTAATTGATAGATAGTCCTTTCTTCTCGCTTTTATTTACAATCGTATCTAAGGATTCTTTTAGTTTCCGTTCAGAGTTTGCTATCTACACAGTCTCATCCGCATATTTTTTATTGTTATGTGACTCTTTAGGTTGACTGCCCGTGGGTGTTCGCATTCATTTGAACTTGGCTTCTTAGACAACACTATGAAAACGGTGAATTATAGATGCGCCGCCTTTAGTTCCGTTCCAGATGCGACTTACGAATTGGAGACACCAAAAGATCGGATCTGTTTAATATATCCAGCGACAAGATCGTAAGAGAACCAGAAAACCTTCCATCAGCGAACAAAGTTTCTTTTCGGCCGAGCGTCATTAAAATGCTAGGAAGACATCCATTAAAATTCAGCATGAGACAAAAACAAAGTATAAACATTGCTAGACACCCAAGAGGTTTGCAGACGACAACAGGTATGAAAGTATATAGTGATTAATTTATTGGAAGCATGTCGGGGAGAAATGTTTGCGAATCACAGATCTGGACGAACGTTGACACACATACTTACACACACACACAAACACACACACATATATATATATATATATATATATAGTTGAAAAGGCAAAGACAAGATACAGGATTGGACATTTATAAAATTTTGTCATGAAGATTTTAGAAGTACATGATTCCACTGATTACTGCAGAATTTATTGAAGTTTGGCATCTTTTCATAATTTTGATCTTTTTTATTTTAATTTTTTTAACTTTTGCTATTAAAATCACATTCACAAAACTTCTTACTGAGCAACTGATATATATATATATATATAAACTATATATATATACGCGTTGCGTGTGTGCTGTTAGATAAGTATATATCTATTTGCTAAAATAGGCCTAGTTTGATAGAAGGCCACAATAGTGTGTGTGTATGTGTGTGTGCGTATGCTCGATATAAATATATTGCTGAAAAAAATTGTTATAGTTATAGGGGTAATGAAAGAAAATCAGTAACCTTCTAACAGGTGGACATGTAGAACGCATATATGCACACATAGATATGCATATATACATACGTTTAGGAATATATATATATATATATATATATATATATAGTTTATATATATATAGTTGGATTGATGTGAGTTTGTGACCCGGGGTTTCACACTATTTGCGATCGTTGCCGATCGGCTTTTAATGTAGTGAATTTCTGATGATCGCAATTAGCGTGAAACTCAGTATCACAAACTCACAACAGTCCAACTAAATATATTATCTCTGTCACTGATAATGAGCGCTTTCCAATAAGTACTACGTATATATAATATATAAATAACATATATAAAAATTGAATATATATATATATATATATATATATATGATGGACACCTCCCGTCGAGTTCGACGTATGAGCCTTCGACAACGAGCAACTAATTATCTGCATGCCTATGAAGGGAATGACTATTGAAACCGGCTCGAGAATTGCACAAAAGACCACAAACAGAACAGGGGAATGTATTGCATCCAAGTGCAGCGGGAACACTGTTAGATGTCTTATTTACTTTCTTGTAGTCGACTCATGGTTACTTCTCAGTGCAGCTATATCAATGTTGTACTTCTTTAGCTCCAATGCGACCAGAGCTGTTTTTCTTTCTGGTGCTGAGTGGTTGTCCTAGACAATTCGTACATTCCACGTGCCAAGATAAAGTTGATGTTGTTTCGTAGAGTATTTTCGCAGTAGCCAGATATGTGTGGAACTAATTAGATGTAGTTGTCAAAAAACCAACACAATGAGTTGTTTCAAGTCGTGAAGGCTTGTGTCGGACCATCCACACTTTTGGATCTGTCGATAAAAAAGTAAAGGTTCAAAAGACTTGCCACGGAAACTCCGAACGACAGTCCTCATGTGTTATTATCGCGGAGTTTAACCTCTCCGGATCACAGTCAATACCAGCCAGTATACGACCTCGGCAATATAAGGTTAAGCTGTCATAAGTTTTCCTTCACATCTGAAGTTTTTTATCGTGAAAGCAACACTAACAGGATTGCTAACCAATATATGTATATATATATATATGAAAGTGAACATAGAAGTCAACATTTAAAGGCGACAGTCTGTTTCAAGCTAGATGCAATCGTCAGGCCACGAGTGCTGATATTTTTCTCGGCTATTTATATATACGGGTCAGTGGTGCATTGTAGGTAGTCAATAATAACAAGTGAAATAAACTGACCTAAATTCATTCAAATAAATAAACTAACAAACCGATCCCGATAAGCTAATCGTTAGAAAAAAACAAATAAAGATAATCAATCCAAATAAATACATGAAGTAATAAACAAATTAAAAACTGTCCCTGCCAAAATAATAGTTAGAATAAACTACAATAATCAACCTCAAAATTGAATAAATTGCTTTATCTTCCCAAACCAAAACAAAACTATCAAATAAGCGATATAAACAAATTTTTACTACGTTAATAAAAACACCGATTAAAATAAATAAATAAATAATTATAAAAGATAAGAAAAAAATAAAAAAAATAAAAATAAAAATAAATAAAAACAAGCAAAATAATTTAACCCAAATAAATAAATAAACAAATAAACGACTTCCGGTAAAATAACCGCCAAAACAGACTACCCACAATGCACCACTGACCCGTATATATAAATAGCAGAGAAAAATAACAGCACTCGTGGCCTGACGATTGCATCTACAGACTGTCGCCTCTAAGTGTTGACTTCTATGTTCACTGTTATATTTACACACGCTCTACCTCTGATATTGAGCACTTTATCCCATAAATATAGCACATCTTAAGACTATATTTCTTTATATATATATATATATATATATATATATATATATATATATATATATATATATATATAAGAGTGGTGTGTGCTTGTGTGCGGTTGTGTGTGCGTAATTAAATAGGGAGAGAAAACAAAATTTTATAACACTCGAAAAATCAATAACTTGCTTCCAGTTGTATCGTTCTATGAATAGCGAATATTGGTGTATCAGCTTTTAGTATGTAAACATGGAACAACATAACTTTTTATTTTCCAATAAATCCAACAGATATAGACATAGATCAATATTCTATGTGCCTGAATACAGAAGTATTTTCTAAGTTTACCTCTTATTATGTGATCTTTGATAGTCTAGTTTTTTTTCCATATGTATGAGCTGACTCTATGATTGCTTCTCATACCCAATGCTATCAGTCACATAGTCGGGTCATTGGTGACAAAACCTTTTCTCCCACCAGCCTTCTCTGGTGTGGAGGGTAGCTACACCCGGAGCAGAATTAAAAACAAGACTTGTCAAAGGACGAATGAACCTTCTTGTAGGCTCAATGGCGATCTTGTACAATAATATAGATTAGGTCCCATAATTATGGATTCAGCTAGTCCAGCGCTGACACGACATCTGTGGGCGGGGTACTTCCTAGACGGAAATCAATGGCCAGGGCGAACAGTTTTCCCTGATGGAATTAACATGCCCGTGAGCAACGTGAGCCTCCAAGTTAGAGAATAGTGACTCTAGCATAGCCTGAAGAGGGATAGGCTGAACGATGTATACTTGCCCCAAAACACGCTATGCATGAATAAATACTTCCCTGGCTTGTAACCCAATTATATGGAGGGAATTGGACAGGTGCTCTGCTACGCACCGACCCTACGACCACACTTGGTCTTGGGATTGATGCTGATGATATTCTATAGTTTTCATTCTTTTATTGAAAGTGTTAATTTGTCTGGTGTTTTTCAACTTACAGTAGGTTTTATTACTTCCGAGAAATCTTTGCTGGAATAGTGCTTTTCATTCCCGCATAAATTTCTTTTAATGATAGATATTTAATATAGTTATCGTCTGGGGATGCCGGTGGCCATTCTATTAATTTGCAGCTTTGAAAGTTTTTTTTTTTTTTTCTGTTTTTGGTAAAGTGAATAATAGTCAACTTTGATCATTGGACAATTATGGCCCTTCACGATTTTCTATCCTTTGTAGTTCTTAGTCAGTACAGTGTCATACGTGATACCCGCTTGGGTGATCATACCTCTTTTCAATTCATATCTGACTAGGCAGAAAAATTTCCTGTCTTAAGCTGCCATTTCTTTCCATCGGTAGACTGGCTGCCAACCAAAGCTATAGCACCCATTCTGTCCTACTATTCAGAAGAAGAAAAAGATTGATTCCACAAGGGTATTTTAGCGAAAGTCAATGTAAGGAACATGACTGAAATTCGAACTCGGATTTCTTATTCCGACTCGTTAACCCCTACACCACACCGCCAGCGCACCACACTTTGTAATTTTACTATCCCCCTCGCTCCTTCTTCTGCCCCTTCATTTACACTAACTCGCAACGTAGGTTATTCGCTGTTTTCCTCTGAAGCTCTTATCTTTATTATATTCTCGGAGTTTCAAGTTCTTTAAGCCTTCTTCTGTGTCGAAGGTACCAGTTTTTTTTCCGTATCCTAAGCAAAAGCGTACACGCATTGTGTTCTAAGTCGTATGTATTGCCTAGCTTTCTGCTCCAACCAATGTAGCTCTGAATACATCATTAAAACTTGCAGCTGAGAAATCAGTTTTCATGTAGACCATCACCCGATTTATACGTTTGTCTTTGTGATATATACTGAAATGTTGTTGTTTGCTTTACGCTCTTTTAACAATATTTCTTATACAGTGTAACCCGGATATAAGAGACCCTGATATAAAAGAAATCCGGATATAAGAGAGATTTTCTCTGGTCCCAAATTAGAGCCATACTTACCTAAACGAAATAGACCAAACCCGGATATAAGAGACTTCATCTCTGACCCCGACAACTCTCTTATATCCGGGTTACACTGTACTAAGTTCTTTGACATTCCCAACCGTTACATTCGCAAAACCAACGCTTTTTACAATAGGTTCTTACATGTAATGGTAATCGTAATAATAGCCGTTTCCCTATAAGGAAACATTTGGCATTCATAGGCCGAGCAGCCAGTATAACTTTCGGTTGAAATTTATAATTTTTTTCTCTTATAACAACTTTTCAGGAAAACAGGTTTCTCAAGTCAATTAGCATTCACTGCTCTTTCCAGTATTGATAGGGGTTTTCTTCCTAACCTTTTATTTCAAGTGGTGTGGAATGTCAACATTTTGATTATGTCATTATTTTCTCTTCGAGTTACATATGCTATTCATTTTAGTTTTTGGTTCTGTTTAGTAGTCCTCCAGTGATGTGGTTCCTGTTATTCGGTACGGTTCTTTGTTTGTGAATCTGTAGCGCCAGCCCACAATGTTCCAAGAGGAATGATCATTGCTAAGGCCCTCATATTTCACTCGTTCGAAGACTTTTTCCATCTTTCATTTTAAGAAGCGTTTGTATACAACTGTCAGTTTAGATATTTCTGAACTAGTTTGGCGCCATTGATGACGTTCCTATGAAAGTCTCGATCTGCCGAGGCTGTTTAAGAACATGAGTCGAGTTCTTGGGTTAATGTTTTTGGTTTTGTAGCAATTTGCGGTGTAGAGTGAAACTACATCTGGCGCCGGTAAAAGTCGTCGATGAATTTCCCTACCTTGGCTGCATAATCACGAATAATGTCACCTACAAAAGAGGACCTTGACAACAGGATTAAAGCGACTCGTACTGTGTACGGAACGCTCTCGCACCGTGCCCTGCCCTTCTCCACTCTTCTGTACGCTTGCAAGGCACGAACTTTGTATTGTTGTAAATGTATATAGCGGTTCCGGCAAACGAAGCTTCGAAGAATCCTTCGCATCAGTTGGTAGGACCGGATCCACAACAACGAGATCCTCTCTTGGACATCTCTCCCCAGTATTGACGCAATAATCTTTCATCATCACCTCGGCTGAGTCGGTCACGTGTACAGAATGCGTCCTACTCGACACCCACTTATTGTCTTGTTTGGAGAACTCGCCAGTGGCAAGATCCTACGCGGAGGCTCAACACGACGCTTCAAAGATCGGTTGACGGCATCCCTGACCCAGACCAACATAGACGCTGAGACCTGGGAAAATATTGCTGTTAATCAGCCTTCATGGTATAGAACCAGGCGGGGTAGGGGAGACTTTTTAGTACAGTCGTCAACATGAAGACGATCTGCGACGTGCTGTCAGTTGGGCGAGGCTCGTCCAGCCGCGTTCACTACCCACACTACTCTTACAATTCTTTAGGAGTAGGGTTGGCCTACACAACCATCTCTGGGGTTAGCGGCAGAACGGAAATAAAGGGGAGAGGATGACAATCCCGGTACTCGGATGCGAGCGAGTGTCGACTCTCAACTAGCAGACCTTACGTTTGCTGGTTTTTCGTATGTTAATTTGGGAACTTTTTTACGTACGTGCCGATTATATATATATATATATATATATATATAGAGAGAGAGAGATAGAGATAGATAGATAGATAGATAGATAGATAGATAGATAGATAGATAGATTCATTATATACTTGCAAAATAACTTTAAAAACCACTTACACACATGCATACATATATCGTAAACGAATTCACACACACATACCGACACACGCGCGCACACACAAATATATATTATGGGAGCGAGTGAAAGAGAGAAAGAGAATTAAATCAAGAAGAGAGACCAGAAAGAACAAGAAACCCAATGTTAATGCGGGTATATATATATATATATATATATATATATATAGATAGATAGATAGATAGATAGATAGATAGATAGAGAGAGAGAGAGAGAGAGAGAGAGAAAGATAATGAGGAGATATGAAAAAGAGAAGAATGAGAACAAGAGAAAGACGCAATGCATATACATAGATACATATATAGATACATAGATACATATATATATATATATATATATATATATATATATATATATATATATATATATATATATATATATATATATATATAATGACCTATAGAAAGAAAAAGAGGCGATGAGAATGAGAGAGGAGGAGGGGCGAGACAAGGGGGAGAAGGACAAGGGAAAAAAAAAACAATAAATGTATGTAATGACATTTATAGACAATATTTAAGAACATGGGTAATTATTCTTGACTGCAAAGAGGTATGCACTAAACAATATTTATGGGCAAAATGTACTGTTCAATTTGTTTGTATTCCCAATTGATCGTCATATATTGATTAAACGAAGAAAATAATCTCAATATTCCGTAACAAGAAAAACAAGAATACATTTTTTTAACCTAAACCGATTTCATTGTCTTTGTTAGGACTGATAGACTCATCCAAACCGATTGTTATAAGATGCTATCTCACAAATTCGATTTATTTTCCCCTGATATGGACAAATTGGAAACCTAATCTTAATGGACGATATTTTTCATTTTATGAAATTTAAAGATGGAGTAAAATTTGCACTGACAAAAACACAAAAGGTTGTTTTTTTAAATAATAATAATAATAATTTATATTATTATTATTATTGTTAATATTATTATTATTATTATTAGCATTGCTATCATTCTTGTCCGAAAAGTCACCACAAAAAATATAGACTCATAATTGTCATAATGGGTTCGGTTTTATTGTTGTCAGTTATAGATTTTGAAAGACTTGCTTTCATAAATATCTGCCGTCCGAACAAGACATCGTTTAAAAATGACCTGGTGTCTAAGTCGTGGCGTCAAAATAAAATTCATAGGAACAGTTTCGCTATTTTTTTCAGTAAAATGGTAAGAATCTTGTATGGTATCATAAAGAAGCAGTCAGGAAAGAATAAAGTATATCTATTTTTATTGTATTTTTTTTACTCGTCGATGTGAAGTAGCGTAACGGTTTCGGCGCAAAAAATGGAATCGATGACCCGAGTTCAAATCTGCGCTTAATTGTTTTTACGTTTGACTCGTCATTGGAATATGATTTTTTTTCATAATTTTGTTTCTCTGAATGCGAGATTTTTTTCGTTGCAAGTTTATATGTGCGCGAACATGCCTGTACGTTTACTTCAAATACTGTGAAAAAGTAATGCTCAGACGAGCTATATGCTTAGTTCCACCAGTCGAGTTACATTCCTAAATTACACCAGTTCAGAACTTTACAGCTTGAAGACACCAGGCCGCGTGCTCAGCGTCAATTCATCCTCATACCTTTCTCATTCCTTTAGTAAAGAGGAAGTAGCACTTAGAGACCTTCTTCCTTAGAATTGTCACTTTGTTACAATCTCAAACTCTTCAAGTCTAGAGTCAAGCGTTATCTATCTTACATACCCTCGTAATATGCTGTTTTACCTCCACTTCCTTCCCCCTTAAAACAACCTCATTCAGCAACCCTCAACCTTGAAGATCTCTTAGATCTTGCATTGGGTGAAACGTAATAGAAAAATAATATAAACTATATAAATTATTCTCATTTTTAGTCGGTACAAAACGGAAATAAGTTGAAAAGATGTTACCTCTGGACTAAATGTAACTGATATAAATTCTTAAATGTTAGTGCGTATTATACACAGAGTATATTCATTTTTCCAAATATTTCATAGCCTAATGTTTAAGAATACGTATTATACCCAAATAATTACGCTACTTGATCGACAAGACATGACAGTTATAATGATTTTCCAAGCGTAGCTTAGATGTGGCACAAGGCCGAAAGTATGGAGCATTCCGTGAGTATCGCACTCACTACTCAGTTGTAACTGATCTAGCGAGACAAGCTACACAAAATTGAAGTGCTCAAGACATGGCAGTTATTTTTCTACTTATTGGTCTGTTTCTGTCCAAACTTTCTCTAAGAGTCATAACGTTAGTAGGATAGGAAGATTGTAGTGCACCAAAGTTCCAAGTCATCCGAAGCTTCTTTCATTAAAAGCAAGCAATATAAATTCAAGCTTTTATTTTGGCTCAAAATCTGATCTTGGCTGCTTCTGGGGTGGGGGAAATATTCCAACTACCACGGAAGTTCAATATCATTCCTGATTAAATTTTATTTCAATAATATAATTGGTTGGCAGCTCTGTTACGACCACACCCAGTCTAACAGGGTGACTAGCCAATCCTTGTTTCATACGCCTGCTCAGGTAAAGACTTTTTTTTTCTCAAGGCACACAAAAAGCAGACAGAGGTTGATACTACAGCCGATCTTAGTTATACGTTCCGTAATAGAGAGCATAATCTGGCTTAGTCATTAGTTTAAACAATTTCAGTCGGTTCAAACCCTCTGTCTCGAATACCTGTTACTTCGTGCTTCGACGGCTTCCAAACTGTTTCTTCTACCTAATTACACTCACTGGACATTCCTGACTGTACACATTTTTAAACCTTTCACCCCAAGGAAGGCAGGAGTACCACTAGCACGAAAGGAGTTAAAGAGAGTGAGAGCAAGAGTAAAGAGGGGCGTCTGAGGATAGGAGAAGGATGGGGATCAAGATAAAGGCATCAGGAGATATCGAATGGCATTACATTTAAATATTTGAAGATTGTAATCTCAGGGAAGCAAGGAAGTGGAAGGGAGTTTCACTGTCGGGAAGTACGAGAGAAGAAGCTGTTGGCGTAGAAGAGGCGGTTACATTTATCTGTTTCAACATTGAAAAGGGTAGGAGATGCCAACCTATTAGCACGCTTAAATTCATGTAGTTAGAGTACCAGTTAAAATAGCTCGTCAGAGCAGTTGCCATGAAAATATTTGTAGAAAAGACAGAGGGAAGCCATATCACGTCTGTGAAAAAGTGACTGTAGTCGAGATGCCACGTCAGGACCTATCACGTTGCATATCCGTATTTGGATTTTGTCGAGGACCTCCACATGAACAGCGGGGGTACCAGAGCATATATGGCAACAGTATTCATTGAAAGGAAGAATGGTAGATTTGTAGATCTGAAGACGAAAAAAACCCATCTAACGCGAGAAAGAGAACCAACATTTCTTGCGGTTGATGAAGATATTGTTTCAATGTAGCTGTTCCACGTCACGTCAGTGGAAAACTTGAGACCGAAAAGGCGCAGAGAGACGCTCTCGTGGAGTTGAGCATCAGCGATGCTGATAGGAAGGTTTCTCTAGGGTGTTGTAGTTGTCTTCCCTCTAATGAAGCTATTGTGGAAGCTACTATAAAGTAGTAGGAAAAGTAAATCTCAGGGGAACGGGAGAGAGGAACCCGGACGAAGCTTTGCCGAAGGGCAAAGTTTCGTCTGGGGTGGTAGACAGGCCCTGAACCCATTTATACGGGTTCGAAGGGAATATTTTTGGACGAGCCTACGGGCTCAGAAAACCCACGATAAACTCGGCGTGGAGGTCCGTTAAATATAACAGTGATATAGACTGTTCTACTGAGGCTGTTCGCAGCTCCTGTCGAACTCTCTGTCTTGGGCAGAGAGGAACCCAGCCGAAGCTGTGCCGAAGGGCAGACCCGCAACTGTTTATGCGGTTTCTACGGGTATTTTTTGGCCGAGCCTACGGGCTCGAATGACCCACGTTAAACTCAGCACTGTGCCACATATATCCCTCGTAATGGGGGCTGTTAAATATTAACGGTGATATAGACTGAACGCTGGTCAACCGACACACACTCCCAAGTCGTCTAACACACTTCTCTTGTATTTACTGTTCAATACACTATTTATCTGCAACCTTTTGTTTTGTTATTTCTTAATCAATTACTTGGTTACAACAGTAAATGACAGCTGTTTTGTTTTGGAGGCATTAAATTTTACAAGCTATTTCCTGCCCCAGTCAACCACAGACAAACATCCAGGTTAACTTTGTCAGCAATACTATCGAGACAGGAGTAAATAATGCACATGCTGCATTTCTATCCCCAGGCCGATATTTTCATTGTGATCTTAACAAAACGATCATATCAAGATCTAACCTCGGGCTGTACGGTTGGAATGTTTGCGTTCTAACCTATCGGCCATGTGCCCATTAGTTTAAAATATTTATTTCCCGGCTTTATCTCGTATATAAGAATTCTTTGCTTAGTGCTTCCTTTATGATAATGGTGTTGATGACGAAGTAGAAAAAATCTTGCATAGAAGAATCGATGGCATTGGTTTTTTGCTTTAATAATTTCACCCCAAGCAAGGCAATAAAACCACAAGGGATTAGTAAGTGTTAGAGAACATAAGACAAATATATTATTAAGCAGAGCGGCCATTATAACAATAAGAATTAAAAACACAGGAAATAACTATTGACATTACATTTAAATTTTTGAAGATCAAGTTGACTTGAAAGGAAGAAGCCGGAAGAGAGTTCCGCAAGCGAGAAGTGCAATAGAAGAAAACGTTACCATAGAACTTACGGTTACATCTAGCCATTTCAGCTGTAAAATGATGAGATCTTGCCGGAAATCTAGTACTGCGCTTAAAATCATAAAGTCGAGATATGACAGAATAAAATTAATCAGAAAAATATACCATGAAAGTGTTTATAGAAAAAGGCACAGAGAAGCTACGTTACGGTTTTGCGAAAGTGAGTGAATCCGAAATGCCAGGTCATAACATTGCATATTCTTCTTTGGATGTTATCAAGAATCTCTAAATATATAGCAGGAATGCACGGCATTTTTGGTGGAGGAGGAGGTTCTAGAAAATTTATCTCGTTGTTTGATTTCTTCCTTTTCTCTTTTGGTGGCTTCGAAGATTTTGGTTCCAATAGTGATGTTCCATCACCAATTGTTACGGTCAGATTATGTTTCAAACGATTTAGGCTCAACACAAGTGACTTTCAGTGTTGCTTTGAATCGATCCATGTATTTTCGAAGAGGACAATCCTGTGGTCTTTTTCCTGATGTGAGCTCGCAGAATAAGATTGACGGGAAAACCTAGAATCTTCCAATCTTGCAACATGTCCTGACCGTCGATGATGTTTAAGGTATAAGACCAAAATAAATATTAAATATTGTCGAAGTGAGTTGCCTTTAGAATAAGGCCTTATTTATGGAGCATTTAGCGATAAAGAAATAGTTTGTCAATGGCTTGCAATCTAACTAACCATATGAACAATGCACGTCGATCTGAAAGAGGACTATACCTATAGTCGTTAAAAAAAAGCAACAGAAATATGTTGGCTTAAATAAAATCTATAATGACTAGAAATATTACTTTGGCAGTGGAAAATATTTGATCTGGTTGGCGCGTAAGCATATCTCGAGCCAATCCTTTTATATGTAGTCACACTTTGAGCGAATGCCTTTGTAAATGGCTGCAAAGCCTCGAAACGGGGAAACTTTTGTAGGAATTCTTTTCAATCGCTTCTTTTTTTAGCGATTTTATGTTTTTTTTTTTTTCGAAAACAAAGCAACACCAATCAAATGAAAATTCCGATGGCAATAACAAAAACGAAAACCTTCACATTTTCGTCATCATTTTGGTGAGAAAATTAAGCAAAGGACTCTTGTAGCAAGTCGGTAAATTTAATTTACGTATTGATTAACAATTCATCATCGATTTGATTTTTTTTTTCATTGTGAATATGTTTAAGTTGAAAAAAATAGGTTAAAATGATTTGCATTGAAACTTTACGCCTGTAGGTCAATTTTGCCGCTTCGATAAATGTTTTTTTGGGAGGGTTTTCTTATTTTAATTGTTTTTTTCATGCGGCGGGTGTTGGGGTTTTAAATACTTTTTGTCATTTATGAAAATTTAGGAAAACATTTACTAAAAATGCTACAAACTAAAATAGTTGTCAAAAACGAAACAAAAAAAATATATATAGCAAAAACAAAAAAATGAAACATAGTCTGTTGTTTTATCAATCGGAAGTATTTTTTTTCAAAAAGCTGACTGACAATTTGAATGATTTCGAATAGAAATAGTAATTTTATTTCTTTTCAAGTTTTAAGGAAGAGCGAACCGAGAGAAGGTAATTTTGTTGATATGCATTCCATGTACTTTGGAATGAAAAGCAGGAGGAGGAGTTAAAAAATCAAAGACGTGGGGAGTAGCGAGAGAGAAGAACGCAGATATCGAAGAAGAATCAGATGAAGAGAAAAAAAAGGGAGGCAAAAAGAAAGAAGATATAAAACAAAAAGAAGAAGGAAGAAGCAAAGAAAGAAGAGTAAGGAAAAGGGGAAAAGACTAAGAGAGAAAGAAATAGAATGGCGAAAAAAGAGAAAAATGGAAGAGAAGAAAGCAAGAGGAAGAGTAAAAGAAGGAAGAGGAGGAAAAGAAGCGGAACAGAGCAGTAGTTAAAGAAAGAGGGAAAGAAGAGAAAGAAGACGTAAAAAACGTAGACAAAAAAGAATCATAAAAAGAAGAAAAGAAAAAATTAAAATATAAAAACGAAAAAAAGCATAGAATTGATTGATTGATCTGTCTTTTACGAATCATCAACATTTGAGAGTTAAAATAGTTTTAGATTGTAATAATTGTTTTTAAGATAATAATGATTTGCTGAAGTAAGTCTTATTAGAGTCTGTCTATATTTCTGAGATGAGGTATTATGTACATTATTTACATTATTCCATATTTGGTCTAGACTTTCCCAGACCTCAGTTTCCTATTTTGAAAAAAAAAAGCGTCTTCGATTCAATTTTGGAGAAGAATTGTTTTCTGCCCACCAACCTCTCTCTCACAAGCGGAATGTGGCGGATCTCTCCCTGTTCTATCGCTAGTTTCATGGAAAGTGCTCGGATGAGCTACATTTCATGGTTTCACCAGACCTGACCTTCACGGCTAGGACCCGCCATGTCACTTACATAGTAACAAAACGCCCTCATTCCCTCCGAATTCCACTGGCAAAAAGTAAGTTCCACTCAAACAGCTGATTGGTTAAGTTTGATAATATAATTGGTGAGTAATTTAACAATGGAGACTCTTGACGGTCCACCAGATTTTTTATCTGGTTTTTGGTCATAGTCATAGTTTTGTGCCTCCAGTAAGCGATGCGGAGGAAATTTCTCGAACGTCTGCATCTTTTAATTGTCTCAAGCAGGAGTGTCCAAGAATTGTCCCGTAGAGGTGGATGGATACAATCAACGATTTGTATAGCTTGAACTTGATTTGGAAGTTGATGTTCTTCTTCCATATTCTTTTCACATATTCTTTTCCTGTTTCCGGATGCAAAATGAATAAATGTCGCTTTTAACTCAGTCCTATCTTTATATTTCATACATGTATAGTTTATAGTTGTAATTGTTTTTCAAATCAATTTTGATTTTGCCCCGTAACATTTCGCTACTTAATAAATAGATATTAAACCGTAAACAATTAATGAAGTAGAACAAGAAAAGCACAAAGAATTGAAAATGGCAGTCAATGCCGATCCCGAATTAACTACTGTCATGGAGGAAGTTCATTAATAAAAATTCTAAATTCGAACTTAATTCTTTTTAATGTAAGTTAAAAAAAAATTCAAGTCCCTGAAGGTGATTGATAACGGGATATCGAAAACATCCTTTGATGTCCCTTACTGAAATAACATGTCTTGATGTCGGGTTCCCTTAAACAGTTTTATGTCGGAATTGTTTGAAACATTAGAGAATAAAAACTAACATGAAAGAACATTTACATACATACAGTTCTTTTGAGATTTTCTCTGAAGAAATATTTTTTTTATTGCATATATATATATATATATATATATATATATATATATATATATATATATATATATATATTGTTGTAGCCTAGAAAAGGTTACTGAATGAGGAATGACCAAAACGGAGGTTGGAAATGAAAATGGTAATTATTATAAAATCAATAAAATCCAATGCTCGCTAGCGGCGTCAAGTACGCAAACCACTGCATGTGGTGAATTACTTAGACAGCATATTACCCACACTTATAATAGTATGCAACGTATTTATGAGGATTGTATTCATAGGTACGGTATATAACATATATATATATATATATATATATATATATGTTAAAGTTAATCGAAAGAAATTGTCTATAGTCTTTAGTAATATGTACATAAATATATATTACTAAAGACATCAGACATTTTGTGTCGATTAATTTTACTGCTCAACGTTTCCAAAATAGTTCTACTCAGACAAAGAAGAAATTCCGTCAGAAATTGTCCCAACTTCATTACGAAAGAAATATGGTCTAAGCTTAAGCGTTATTTCTTTTCTTTCTTTTTCTAGGCTCAACGCTTAATACCTGCGAAAACAAGGTTTTTATTGGTCCAAATCAAATTTCACATAGCCTCACGAATTTGTTTTCGTCTTTTACTCTTCTCGCCGGCCAATCTCTGTAAAGTCAAAATTTTCATTGATCCAAGGAAAATTTCACATAGAATCTCGAATTTCTTTCCCTCTTGTTCCTCAGCTCGCCCAAATTTGAAGCGACTGGGCAAAGGAATTTATATCAGCTAGATTCAGATTCATACCTAAAACGTAAACATTAATTTTTGAACGGATTTTTTCCGACCTCCTTTTTTATCAATAGAAGCGTTATTTTATTAGGTAGAGATTTTCAGGTTGATATCCCTATTTTGTTTCGTTGTTGTTGTTTTTTTATAAACAAAAATTATACATAGGCAGATTTGGATTAAACTTGAACTCGTATCTTCCATGAAGAATATGTGCTCAAGAACTATTTAAATATATCGAATAATAAAAAGCTTTCATGTCAAAATTTCGAAAATAATGTCGACCATTATTGCAATGTAGTGAAAATGATAGCAGAGAAGAATGGAAGAAATTATGAGCGGGCGACAGTTGCAGGAGGATAAGAGACAAATAATCCTTCTTGATCATAAAGACCTCGATATTTTTCGATAGTTTCCATGGGACAAAGAGACTCAACATTAAAAATCTTGCAAATGAAAATTTTATTGCTAAAAAAATCGCTTCGAAGATGGATGAAATAAAAGCATAAAAAATGGCGTAAAACCATAAATAGAAATAAAGTTATAACTTGGGGAATATCTTTAGAAGAATCGATGTTTCAGTAGCTTCTTTACCTTGTGGCAAGTCATCTCTTTAGCCTCTCGCCCAAGGCGATGCATCCGCCATATTGCTGTATCATTAGATACAAGAAGGAAATGACTTGGTTGCTGTCGTCTGCTTGGCTTCTTGCGATGCATTACAAACGACTTCACACACACACACACACACACACACACACACACACACACACACACACACACATATATATATATATATATATATATACCCAAGTATAGGATTGGTGTATACGGAATAAATTCCAATAACCATCAATAACTATTCTTAAAAGAGTGCTCAATACAGAGTCGAGCAAATATAATTATTTATTTAAAAATTATAACAAAAATATTTTATAAAATCACTACAAAAATAGCCATTTCGTTTCAACGCCTCTAGTGTCTTATCAAGTGATGATGTTGAATGTAGAATGTTTCTTTTAGAAAAATGGAAGTAAAAACATGCAGAAAGAGGAAAGGGGACCTGGAGAATTTATCACCCTCAGGATAAACTGAGGACGAGAGAAGTAGCAAGATGGTATTTATCAATCCACCCACGGGGATCGAATGTGGCACAAGGCCTTTTTAATTTGGGTATTTCTGAGCCTGTAGGCCCAGCCAAAAATAAATAACCATCCAAACCCGCCGAGGCGGGCCAGTTCCGTCAACCTCCCCCAACGAAACCCTACCCTTCGGCGGAGCTTCGGCGGAGCTTCGTCCGGGTTCCTCTCTGCAAGCAGAGAGTTCGACAGACACCCGACCCGGCAGCTCACAAGGCGCAGATACTACACTTTGATCCTAGCCACCGGGCCGAGCGGGTATTCTTTTTATCGATACGTAGCAAGATACAGCAAGTATCCTACTTAACAATTTTGTCTGGCCGGATGGTAGAACAGGGACAAAGAGTAAAGGGTCAAAAGTAACTTCAAAAGACAGGAATTTGTGGAAAGCCATGATCACCGATGACCTGAAAGGGCACGGGACATAAAGGAAAATTTTCTTTTAGCAGCTCACAGCTTTCAGGAAATAGAATTTCGTTTGTATTGCCCATTAAGGTAACAACTGTTACTAATAATAGAATTGTTTGAAAAACGAGTGGGTAGTACTATATGTTAAAAGAAATATGAAATGCAGTTACTGTGGTCACGAGGGGATCTGAGATTTTACAGGATTAAAAACAGTATTCTATTGTGGTTTTCATATTACAAATTAAATTACACATATAAAAACACTATTCTGTTTGTATGCAGAGGCACAGTTGGCCACGGAGACAGTGAATAAAAGCTTGTCGAGCTGGTGACTCTGATAGACAAAGCTCCCAAGCCGTTAGTCTGAGGACATCATTGTCCTCTAAATTCAATACTATTTTCCTCGGGGGCATACAATCACCCCCTGCACCTGCTGCCTCCGAGATTCTAGCAGTGTGGGCTCGATGCGATCACAGGAATAAATAATGAACTCCTTTAAGTTGTTTCTCCGGGTTGATTTGTGCCGCAAATCTACCCCTGTCCATAAGTAATGTTTGGATTAAGTTCTAAACACTGACATTTTTTCCTTTCTAATCCATGATTTATAGATTCCGCGCTGAACCCTGTTTAAATATATATATATATAAATATATATATATATATATATATATATATATATATATATATATATATATATATATTGTGTATATTTAGGCAGCAATTTTTTATTAATGCATGTTTCATTAAATAATATAGACAAGTTTTGTCTATTTATTTTAAGTAAGTTCCTTTCATATTGTCTGATCCTTGTCGAAAACAGAACTATACTTAAACATGAAAACAATAAACAAAAACTAAAAATTCTTGAAGCTATATACATAAAACAGTTGAAACCTAACCTGAACAAAATAAACTATGAAATCTCCACAAATATTCTTAAATGCCTGTAATTGATAACAGAAGTCATTGGTTTATACCAACGGCTTACCATACTTAACAGTTACCGTTTCCAATCTCGCGTGGTCATGTGTGACGTCACGAGCTGCGACGCGATTTTCGCTTCCGTGTCTCGTATACACGAATTTGTCCTTGCTTCGAAATTTTTCATGCAACAAAAACAGACTATCATTATTGTTTCGTCCGTGTGTTGTTTGATATATTAAAATGTAATTGTCATCTTTCATAATATATATATATATATATATATATATATATATATATATATATATACTTTATTAAAAAATTGCTGTCCATTTTTTTTATCTCGTTTCCAAGAGGAGAATGGAGGAATAATGAAAAAGTCAGTGGCATCGATAAGAAAAGCTAAAACTTTGCCTATATACACGGGGCTCATCTGCAAGTCGTTGTTAAACTACAAGAATAATTATTTTTTTAATTTCACAACCGATACAATATGATATATCACTCTATATGCAATCATTAGACTGAATAAAATATTAACGCGCTTTTAGGATGTGCGAGGAGTATAATGGATACTGGCTCGAAATTGGAAATCCGAGAACTGAGTTCGAATTCCAGTCGGTTCGTTACATTTACATACGCGCAAATATCCTTACGAAAGCTGTGAAACTGTGTCTTCCTTCTCAGTTATAAGTTAAATACTAGGACTTGTGCCGGGAAAAATCATTGTTATCTCCAAAATATTGTTAATGACATATTCATTTGCAGTCACTTTCTCACCGATGTAACGTTGCTTCCCTCTGTCTTTTTTACAAATATTATCAGGGCAACTACTCTGATGACCTTTTTTTCTGATGTCCCGGCCACATGAATTTAAGCGTGCTACTAGATTGGAAATTAGGTCTCACCTTTTTTCCTGTTGAAACACCTAGATGCAACCACCACTTCTACACAGTTTCTTTTCTCGCACTTCACACCTGTGCAACTCCCTACCGATTTCTTGCTTCTTTGATAACTACAAACTTCAAAAATTTAAATGCAACGCCAATCGCCATCTTTGGTCTTCTTGAACGCTGTTCTTTTTTTGTCCCTTTCTAAATCCTCCGCATTTTCAGTCTTCTCATTCTCTTTCTATTACACCCCGTCTAGCAGCATTGCCACCTTGCTTGTGATGAAACAATTAAAAGAAAATATATTCTAACAGTATAAAAAACGGTGCTTAGTTTAAATAACCCACAAAGGTTTGATAAACCGTAATAAACACATCAAACAAAAACGCATTTTGTGAAAACTAAATCCACCCAGTCATAAACCTTGTTTCCGAAAACAGCTAATTTTAAATCCATTTTGGCTTTTTTTTTTTAAGCAATTCACCCGAAGTAAGACGGGAAGCCACTAGCACACAAAGTGTTACAGTTAGTTGGAGCGAAAACAAAGAGGAGTGTTAGAGGAAAGGATGAAGAGAAGGAGAGATCAAGGCATCTGGAGACGTCGATTGACATTAGATTTGAATAGTTGGAGATTATAGCTATCAGGGAAATAGGAAAAGCGGAGGCTGTTCCACAGAAGAGAAGTGCGAGACATTAAGCTATTGGAGTAGAAGAGACGGCTACATTTAACAGTTTCGACAGTGAAAGGGTGAGAGCGAAATGCAAGCTTAGTTGAACGTTTAAATTCCTGAAGTCTGGAAACCAGTGAAAGCTACATTTATTTAGCGGCTCTTCACGCGTTTCTATTCTTTGTTGCACTAATCAATGATTTTCTCTTACTATTTCTCCTAATCCCTCTTCTGCCAACAGAGACGCAATTCCGTTTCATAACGATTCAGTATTTCTATACTGAGGTAGCTTACCCGATGTTTCACCCTGCTCCTCTTGCCTTCGATATCTTCTGTGAGTGCCAAATTCTCCATGACTTCTTTCTTCATCATGTGACAGAGAAATTTAATCAGTCTTTTTTCTGATTCTAATTTCATTTTTTTAAAAATCTTCTTTGCTCACATGTTCCATTCATGGTATTCTCAGCATCCTTCTGTTAAACCAAAACTCTGTTGCCGCAAGTCTTCATCTGTGAGGAAATTAGGCATGAATCACTACCCTATGGGAGCAATGAAATTGCATAGCAGTTTATTTTGCTTTTGTTTGTAGCGACATTCTCCTGTTTCTAAATACTTTACCTTTTGAAATGTGTCCTTCGCTATTTCAGTCTGCCGTCTTATATCAGTGCCATATTTTCCATTCCCGTTTCTGTGCTTGCTTGATTCTGACATTTCCAATTCGTAACTCGCATCTTAGGTTGCCCCTTTTGCTAACGGCCATACATTTATTATCCGACAAGACTATGATAAAAAAAAACAATATCAGAGATGTCTGTTATCCCACTTGATACAGACACGACAGTAAGCTGCTTCTTTAACAAGACTTTTCAAAATACATTCGAGATGTAAGTCTCTTCGCATACATCAAGGGTTCTCAATATTTTTGCGCCAGTGACCATTTGCACTTGGAAAAAAATTTGCACCGCCCACCTGCATATCAAAATTATTTTGTAAAAGTTTGTTCAGTCAGTCAGATATGTGCCATGATTTATACACGCTTAGGCGATTATGTATCTTTCGATACATGACTAACGAGGCAGATTTTTCTCGTAGTAGGTTGCCATTTCATTCTGCGGTAGACCAGTTGTCATCCAATTTACCCATAGCTGGGGAAGAAGATGAGGGTTCATACCTTTCCCAAGGGTATTCTATTAGCACGTATGTGAATGTAATGGATTCGACTGGAATTCGAATTTCCGATTCTTCAGTCCGAGCCGCTATTCATTACTTCACTGTTACTGGTTCATAAATTGACTTTATGATGTAGTAAAAAATACCAAAGGGAGGTAACAAATAACGCTGTCTTATGCGGCTGCTGCTGCTACCGTATTAAAGAACAAACTTGACCATTGAACATTATATATATAATTTACTTTTATGGTTAGGGCTAGCGTTGCAAGTGCTAACAAAAACTAAACGATTTTTGTTCATGAATATTAAATTAAAAAGAATATACACTACTAGAAACTAATAAAAAATCAGTGAATATTTTTTGTTTTGCTTTATCTGATTTATATGCGAGAAATGTTATTTCATCTGAAGAACTATTTGAATGCTAATGACCCTTCTGAAAACTATAGAACATGTCAAAATATTCGTTGTTTGCGGGGATATTTATATATCTAGGAATGTGACTATTAAGCCTGGTTTTTTTTATAGGTCATTTGCATACCTCCTTTGAATATTTTTTCAGGCGGCATAAATTTAAATAACGTTTTAATACTCATATTACTAAAATTTCTCCCAAAATTTCCAATCGTCTACCATTTTCTCTTCATTTGATCATCGTCCACCCAGCAGTTGAAATCGCCCACCGGGGGGAGATATCACCCAGGTTGGGTATGCCATACATCAAAGAATTTATTTGGATGAAACTGTTCGGAGGCCATCGATGGTTGGGATAGCGCAATGGTAAAAGTAATTGGCCTTTTATACTGCAACTATACTAGGCAGACTAATTGTAATATCCTAAACCAGGGGTTCTTAACCTTTTGATGATTCCAGACCCCAATGGATTGTCCAATATGGTCCCATACCCACTTCACTTGACTGATGAAATAATTATCACCAATCCTATTATTTGCCAGTATGTCTTCCAAATATTTCAATCGCTTGAATGTACTGTACTTTAGATATGGATTGATTTTGTTTAATCTCGCCGACAACTTGTGTTGTTATATCCCGACTCATGGTGGGTGTGGGGGTATTACCAGTACCCAGAAATCGAGTTCCATACCCCCAGTATTTGGTTCGCATACCACCAAGGGGTATGGATACCCCCGGTTAAGAACCCCTGTCCTAAACCAGCAGGTTTTTTTTGCAGACGACATAGATGGTGTAGTTGACAAAAATGAAACTCTTCAGTTTGGCGAAGAACATGGATTAAAAATGCTCCAAATTGTCCATGGAGATTAAGACCGAAAAAATAGAAAACTCATGACGAACTACTAGAAAGGGTTTTCAAGCAAGATAAAAGTCGGTGATCAGGGAGTAAGGAAACAACGAAAATATCTTACCTCGATTGTCAGTCAAGAGGGCTCGATTATGAGCGAAGAGATAATTTCAAGAGCACTTAAAAAACAGTGCCAGCTATCGAAAAACTACTAGATGCTGTATTGGAGACGAATCGCCACAACGTAGTTCATATATTTTTTAAAGGATTTATTAGTTAAAGAAGGACGTTTAAAGGCATTCCAGAACAAGAGAATTGGTAAACTGTTTCAACGTAAGATGAAATAAGTGTTCGTGTTGTGTATGAAGTGATGAATAGCACCTATCAATTCTGATTAATGCGTTTGTGTCTTGTTTGGTTTAACGTAAAACGCCCTTGGCATCAAAGAAAATGATTCTTTTCTGTGTTTCTTATTTTCTTTGTGATCAATATCCATAAAGAGACACTTAGATAGCGATTGAATGTGACAAAGAATAATGACTTTAAATCTAATTGTTGACTAGTGTAGTAAATGTAATTCGCAAGGTATTTGAAAGTTCCAGGGAAAAATTTCGTTGGGTTAAATCCTTCTAAAAAAGAAAAATAATTTTCTACCTCTTTGACGCATTACAAAGTTTGTCTTCCAAACCTAAACAACAACGAACCTAATCACGAGGTAGTCAATATTGACTGATTGATTTATTATTTTTAAAGGCTTATGTGGATTTTTTTAAAAGATGAATCATATTTTGAACCGTAGGAATAATATCCTTTTTTTTCTGCGAATGAATATTGCATTGACAGTTTTTTTTTTTTGAGAATGATAATGATTTGTTTTCAAATATAAGTGCCACTATTTAACCCTTAACTGGGGGAAGAAGATGGATTCATACTTTTTCCAAGTATATTTGCTCATATGCAAATATAACGAGACTGGTTCTCCCATTTTTCATTCTGAGACGATATTCATTCTACCACCAGCAAATCCGAAAAAATCAAGAAAGCTATAAAAAAGAATAATAAAGCATCATTTGACATTGGCGTTGAACTTTTGAAAGTATCATACACTTTCTCCGAATAAGTTTCTCGGTTTCATGAAGTAAATCTGGAATCAAACGCACGTCTCAAAAAGTGGGGTATATCACGCATTTATCTGATCTGGATCCCTAATGGTGATACATGTTTAAATCCAATCTAAGCTTTCGGCTTACATAAGCCATTATCAAAGATGACAATTACTTTTCAATATATCAACCAATACACGGAACAATAATGAATTTCAAAAATTTCAAAGCAACGACAAACTCGTGTATACGAGACGTGGAAGCGAAAATCCCATCGCAGCTCGTGACGTCACACATGACCACGCGAGAGTGAAAACGAGAAGTGTTAAGTATGTAAAGCCGTTGCTACAAACCAATGGCTTCTGTTATCAATTATAGGCATTTATTGCTTTCTTTCTTTTTTTATTCCTCATTTTTCCTTGGTTATTGTTTTTTTCAACCGTTTATCTCTCCTACATATCCTCATAATATGCACTTCTTAATTTATCTACGTACGTATTTACAACCTCATTTATTAGGCTGGTGCAAAAATAATGACGTAATAATGTCGTTTTTTGACGTTAAAAGATACGTCAAAAAACGACATTATTACGTCGTCATTTTTGCACCAACCTAATAGTAACGCTCTACATTGAGTGGCTCTTTGGCCTCCTGCTTGTTGAACAATATTATGGAATTCATAAACTCTACTATTCAGCATTATGGCCGTATATTTATATCCAATATTTCTAAATAAAACTGCTTTAGGATGCCAATGAACGTTCCTCCCTGCTTGTTAATTTGGGATTTTTATTTCCAACGCCTCCAGAACTTATGAGGATATTCCGCTTATTAATTGCTATTAATAGTCACCTTACTCAATAGATTGCTGGGAGATTTTGTTTTGAATTGTATTATGGTGAGAAAGCGTTGTACTGAAAACGTCCTTTTAGCAAAATACGATGTCGGGGTGAATTGCCATAGGCTGACTATGAAGGAATGATACTAAAGCTATGAAATCTTGCATGCATTACTTTCAAGTTATCTTATTAATAATTGCATTGTTTCTTTCCAGTTACGATAGACGCGGAAGAGTTTATAAACTGACAATGAAGGAGGAATGCTAGACCTGTAAAATCTTGCATGTATTCATTTCAACTCTTCTTGTTAAAAACTACATTGTTTCTTTCCAGGTAAACTGATATCTGACTTTTCAAATAAGACTTCACACCTTAATTGCTAACGACTTCTCTTGAAAATGGACAAAACTTGTCATCATTGTGTGATAAAGTACCTTCAAAACGGGTTTAATCCCCAGAGACATTCATGCTGACATGGTTGCTACATTACGGGATAACGCTCCAGCTTTATCAACAGTACAAAAGTGGGCAGCTGAATTTAAGACGGAGAACGAGAGTCTTGAAATGGACCCGAGGTGTGGATGTCCTGTAACTGCCACCATCGAGGTAAACACTGATCCTGTTCACCATGTGGTGATTCATGGCAGGCGACTGAATATACATCAAATAGCCAATGCTATTAGCATATCCCGTGTGTGAGACTGGTCAGAATATTCTGCACAATTAACTTGACATGATAATGTTTATGCTCAGTGGGTGCCACGTCTTCTGACTGCTGATCAAAAGCGCACCAGGCTGATCACATCATGGGACAATCTGACATTGTTTTAGGCAGATCTAGCTGGTCACCTTGAACGTTTCCTAATCAAGGATGAGCGTTGGGTTCATCACTTTGAGCCCGAGCCAGGTAGACAACACATGTAGTGGAAGCACTCTTTCTCGCCTGCTCCAAAGAAGGCATTGAATGTTTTATATGCAGGGAAGTTGATGGCTTCAATTTTTTGGATGCAAAAAGAATTGTGTTTATTGAGTACCTTCAAAGGGGTCACACTATCAATGGAGGGTACTATTTCAACTTGCTGGAGCAGTTACGAAAAGCTATCAAGACCAAACGCCCAAGAATACTGACGAAAGGGGTCTTGTTTCATCAGGACAGTGCTCCAGCATATAAGTCCTTGATTTCAATTGATTCTGTGTGTGACTTTGACTTGAAACTGTTTGATAACTCTCCCTATTCTCCTGATTTGACTATCATCTGTTCCCCAACATGGAAAATACTCGGCTTAGAACCGGTATTTCAGTGATGATGTTTTCATATCTACTATTGAAGACATTTTTGAACAACAGGATTAACAGACTTTTTTTTATAGCAGTCAGATGCCAGTTTACATTGAAAGAAACAATGCAGTTATTAATAAGAAGAATTGAAATTAATGCATACAAGATTTAACAGATCTAGCATCGTTCCTTCATAGTCAGCCAATTAACTTTTCAGCCCCGCCTTATATCTTCCGTGTTTGATTCATTTCCGTTATAAATTCTATAAATATGGCTACATTAAAAAATGGCGAAATATTTTCGATTTCATTAACGCATTTTGAGAATATTATTTTGGGAAGTTAATATATATTATAATATATCTTATATTTGTTGTCCATTGGTGGACATTTATTTATATTGTAACATTGGTAAGGCTTCACGGAAATATTTTCGATTTCATTAACGCATTTTAAGAATATTATTTTAGGACATTGTTTGATATATATTATAGTTTATTATATGTGTTGAACATTGATGGACATTTATTTATATTGAAACGTTGGTAAGGCTTCCCGAAACATTTTATTTCGATTTTATTAAAGCATTTTATTTAAAGACATTGACGGACATTTATTTTTAGTTTCATTTCTTCGAGGTCTTTTTATAGTTTGAAAAACCTGATCTAAATCATTTAGAATACACTCTATTTTGTGTTCCCCGTTTATTGGCTTTTCTAACCCAAATCGTTTACTATATATTCTGATTTTTCCCACACACCATTTATTCCGACCCCACCTTTCATTTGATATAAGGAACTGAAATTCTTTCCAGAAAATTCTCTCCTCCACTAACTGTTGCTCTAATGCTGTGCAGTCAATACTGTTTACCAACTGTGCTTCTAAAAGAACTCCGAGCATCATCCCCAAAGATATTAAATCTCATTTCGTCGTTCTATAGCAGTGATTTGTAACCGTTTTAATCTAAGCCCCACCTCGATAACTAAGAAATGAAATCAAACTCCCGAGAGGATGCTTACCCAAACGCTACAATCTTAAACTCTTCGACTTAACCGTTATTTTTTCCGACATATCCTTATAAAATGTGCTTCATACCTCTTACTCTTACTGTTCATAGAACAACAATTTCCTTCGGTAATCCTCTACATTGAGTGGTTCTTAGGCCTTATATATGGTGGCCATTAGTAAAAGGAAAACTGAACAGATCCTATGATCTTGGAATTAATTAAGAAGGCAGAAGTGCACAACGATCGAAACATTGTGATAATGACCTGAAATAATAGAATTAATCAGTAAAACTTTGTAGTGAATATTCTCATTCTATTTTCGTCCTAACAAGATTTCTAAACTGACTCCCACCCTGCAGGCCATGCGCCCTACATTCGGAATCACTGCTATGTATAATTTTGGACTATTTCTGCTTCAATTCTTATTCTAAAGTTCGGAATAGAGGGGTAGATTGGTATAAAATTGTACGCTGGAAAAATCCTTTGTTTTCAGAACAAAAAATGTAGACATGAGATTGGAATATACGGACAGGTTGAAAAGTAAAATAAACGAGGGCGGTTGGAAGAAAAGCGTGCCATAACACGTGCCCTATCCCCTATGAGGATCGTTGGGGCAGACATAACAGTAGTGATGAATCTACGTCAATATATGCTAAAGGAGACCATTTTTCTTCAGGTTGGTTTTTAATTCAGAATTTTCCATTTCCTAGACTGGTTGTCACCTCAAAGCAATAAGCCTCCATCACCCCTGCTATTTGATCTGTAGCCGAGGACAGAAGAGATACATTCATATCTTTCCCAAGGATAACTGAAAAAGTAAACGTAATTCGAACTCCGTTTCGCATTCTGAATCTCGAATCGTTACGCTTCTTGCGCTAGCCGTCTAAATCCGTCTATTCCGGACGCGAGAGTGTATGCTATTTGATCAATTAAACGCATGCTTGTCTTTTTAAGGAAACTTGCGGTTATTTGGGGACCTCATATCCCATGAGCCTAAATTGAATTTAGTCTTCTTTTTTTTTTAAAATAAACGCCTTTCTTTTCATACCCAATTTGACTTACTTTTGAATCATTTCACCCCAAGCAAGGCAATAAAGCCACTAAAACGTTAGAGAGTGTGAAATTACTTAGTTAACGGTCTTTTTACTGATCTTCTTATCTTCTAACTCGTCTTGATTACTACGAGAATTTAAAGTTCGCGCATTGCTCAGTAATCAAGACAAGTGTAGTCAGAAAAAATATGCGCTCTTAAAATGTGTCAGATCAAACGACTGTTTCTCTTGCCGAGTGGGTGCGCGCAGGTTCCTATCTTTTGCTTGAATATTCAGGCCGGTAGACGAAAATAGATAAACATACTGATTAATAAACAAACGGAGCGTCTATTCAAATGTAGATATCCACTAAAAATAACGTTTATGTAGCTCAAGTACGAACTGAATTCTCGTGTCCACTGTTGCATTTCGTATATGTTTGCTGTTCGCCGATAGTTTAGGGGTAGATTCTCTGACTGATGCCAAATTGGTCGAGTTTTGATCCCGGCTTAAAGCAATCGGATGTCTAGCCACAATGAAGAGCTGTGATACAGCGTAAGAGTCTGTCTGTGGATGATATATATAACAAATTACAAAACATTAACTTAGTCCACCATGATACAATTCTAGTAACGATGGATGTTTCGTCCCTTTACACGAACATTCCACATGTTGAAGGAGTATCAGCTTGCTATGAGTTCCTTAGTAACCAAAAATTATCTAACTACCAAATTACAGATATATGCCAATTAATAAATTTCATCTTAACACATAATAATTTTAAATTCAACAACAAACACTATTTACAGATTAGTGGCACAGCAATGGCCACAAAAATGGCACCTAGTTATGCTAATATCTTTATGCACATTCTAGAAAGGAAGATACTAGACAATTCAGAATACAAGCCATCACATTACTTTAGATATATTGATGATATTTTCTTACTATGGACTCATGGATCAGAAAAATTAAAAGCCTTTTTCACTTTCTGCAACAATTTCCACGAAACAATTAAATTTACCATGGAGCACTCATACACATCCATCCCTTTCTTAGACGTTATGATAAAATTAAACAAACATACACTTTCTACCAGTCTATACAACAAATCAACAAACCAACATAAATTCCTACACTTTAACAGCTATGACAGCCCTTTAAATTAAAAAAATCTATTGTATACAGCTCATTTCTAAGAATCAAACGCATATGCTCAGACCATTTAAATTTTCTATACAACTTAATAAAACAATTCCTAAAATGTAAATACCCAATAAAAATAATAAAAGAAACACTAAATAAAACTATCCTGATAAATCGTAACACACTTCTCACATACAAGAAAAATAAAAACAACAATCGGATTCCCATGGTTTTTAACCACAATCAATATTCCCACACACTTATTCACAATTTAAAAAAGGATTACAAGAACCTCCAGTTAGACAAAAAGATCAAAGAAATTTTCGATAAACCACCCATAAATGCAAAGAAACAATCACCTAACCTATCAGCTATCCTCACCTCTACCAAATATTTAAATAATAGAAACCAATCAGGAAATTACAAATGTAACAAACCTCGTTGCTTAGTTTGCAAACATTTAATAATAGCTAATATATTTTCTGTACCCAACACCAATATCAAGATACAGCCACCTAACCTCACCTGCGATAGCCATAACGTAATTTATTATTTATTCTGCACCTTATGTCCTAATAGTGGATATATTGGTGAGTCTGGAAATAATTTTAGATTTCGTTTCAATAATCATAAACAAACCATACGTAAAAACAACCCTTATTCCCCCATAGCTAAACACTTTAATCAATCAGGACATTCATTAGAAAACTGCAAATGTTTATTGATAGATTCCGATTTTAGTTCCACATATACACGCAGAAAAAAAGAAACATATTGGATTTTAAAATTAAATACACATAAACTAGGGCTGAATAGGGACTTGGGTGTTTTAAATATTTCAATAGTTAAGCAATTTTTTTTTTGGATATAGTTAAAAAAAATTTTTAAACAACATTTAAAATATTTATGACAGTTAGATTTAAGTTAGGAATATCCGAACAGTTCCATATCACGTGACGTCCGCGTCTCGCGAAGGACGCTACTTGCTAACAAACAGTAATTTTAATTTATTTGTAACAAACAGTTATTTCTGATAATGATGTTAGTGAGAAGGGCCGACACAGATCTGTTAGATTGTCCCACGTTCCACTGGGTAGGCTACACGGACCACAAACTCGTTTGTGCCCGTGTGGCGCTAGAACATAGGCCTAAAATGGCTGGCTACTGGAAGTTCAATCTGTCCTTACTGGACAGGCGGGACTTCCGGGAGCAGCTGACTAGCTTAGTGCAGCGGGAGCTAGTGGGGGCGGTTACCGGGAATAGGTGGTGGGACAGACTTAAATGTAGAATTAGGTCCTTCACCACTGACTTCAGCAAACGGCTCGCCCTAGATAGAGCTGATAAGGTGAGGACGCTTAAAGCTAGTCTTTCCCGGTCGGAGGCTGGGGGGGATCCCCTACAGATAGCCTTAGCTAGGGAGGCCCTGGAGCGTTTGAATAGCGAGCGCTACACGGGCCAGGTAATTAGACATAGGTTAAGCAAGATGTCTTCCGAAGCCGTGAACATGGGCGCAGATCTGCGCCGGGAAGAGGCCCGTCGAGGTGGCGATCGTTACATTCGTGAAGTCAAAAACACGGAGGGGCGTACCCTCGACGACATGTGCGAGGCGTTTCGGCGGCATTTCGAGAGCCGCTTCGTGAGGACAAGTTTCGCAGCTATTTGGCTGACTTTCCTCGGCTTTCGCCGACTGAAGCGGCTAGCTGCGAGGGAGAGATTACCGAGGGCGAGGTCTACGCGGCTTTGAAGAAGGTCGGCAGAGGCAAGTCGCCCGGTCTGGATGGTCTGCCTTATGAAGTGTACTTGAGGCTGTCGCACATCTTTGTCCCGATTTTGACGGTCGTGTTCAACAACTGGTTCCCGCAGGGGTCCCTCCCCGACCGGTTCTCCAGGGGTGTGATCACGCTGTTGAAAAAGGGCAAGGGTGTCGGGGGGAACCTAGACGACTACAGGCCCATAACTCTGCTAAACACAGAGTTAAAGATTTTGGCCAAGATCCTGCAGGAGCGCTTGCAGTCAGTTGCCGAGTCTCTGTTGGGTCCCGAGCAGACCTGTGCTGTGAGGGGTCGAACAATTCAGAGCAACCTGCATTTGATCCGCACGATCATAGAGGGAGTAAAAGACGACGAGATAGCCGCGCTGATCAATTTGGATCAGTCCAAGGCATTTGATAGGGTTGACCATCGCTACCTGGCTGCTGTCCTGCAGGTCGCCGGATTCGCATCCGACTTCTGCCGCTGGATTAGCCTCCTGTATCGCTCCCCCAGTGCGGTGGTACAGGTGAACGGGAAGCTGTCGGGCGCTTTTGCGCTGTCTAGGTCGGTTCGTCAGGGTTGCCCGCTGTCGCCCCTACTTTACGCTTTGGCGTTAGAGCCTCTCCTTCGCCAGCTGAGGGACAGGGCGTGCAGTCCGGCCCTATGCGGAATCGCCGTTCCTGGCGGGGCTCGAGCCAGGGTTTCTGCGTACGCCGATGACGTATCTGCCTTCGTGTCGTCCCGCAGGGACATTAAGGCGGTGCTGAAGGCGCTTGATCGGTACGAAAAGGTGACAGGGGCCAAGATTAACCGCGACAAGTCGTCCGGCTTGCGGCTAGGTGCCTGGAAGGGGGTCGATCTTCCGGGGCCCTTCGGTTAGACGGACGGTCCTGTCCGCATTCTCGGAGTGTGGTTTGGACCCGACCTCCAGCTGGAGAAGAATTGGTCTGAAGTACGAGCAAAGGTCGACGCAGCCGGTCAGACTTGGCGCCGACGGAGGTTGTCCGTAAAGGGCAGGGCGGAGGTGTGTGCAACATACATCTTCCGTCTGATCCTTTATCGATTGTCCGTACTTCCTCTCTGTAACGACCATAGGGTGCCGCTCGAGCGCTCGCTATTCTCCATTTTGTGAAGGGGACGCGGGAATCGGGCCGACAGAGATGTCTGTGTACAGCGTACGTGTCATGGGGGGCTGGGAATGCCGCACTTGGTGAGCCACAAACGTGCCTCCAGGCTGGCTTTCCTACGCCGGGCGTTGACAGGAGATTCGGTTATGGCGGGGATTGTTAGGGACGCGTTCCCTTGCCTTACTATCACTCCCCACATCTCGTGGGTTGAGCGCCGTCGTAAACCCCGGGAGAAATCGGTTTTCCTTCGCGAGTGTCGGTCGGCCTTGCGGGCCGTACCTCGGTCCAGTGACCTTTCTCGACCTAGGAAGGTCTTCTATCGTTTGTTCGTGGAGGGGTTCGCGAAGGATTCCCTGTGCGAGGATCTCGGCTTGTCGGAGGACGAGTTTCGCTCTTACTGGTCTTGGGCGCCAGCGGCGGATTACCTCAGTAACCCTGAGTTTTCGCTTACCTGGCGACTGGCTCGGAATCGGCTGCCTCTCAATGACAAAGTCTTCATATGGGGCTTGGCGGATTTGCCAGACTGCGAACGGTGCGGCCTTGGCTTAGAGGAAACGGCTTCGCACGCCTTCTACCATTGCCCCCGGGTCCGCACCTTATGGGACCATATCGGCGAGCTGACGGCTCGTCTCGCTCCCGAAAAGCTCGTGCCCATTGATCGCGCATACGCGTGTGACAATTTGTCGCCCCCGTATTTCGGGGTGAAACGGATGGTGTTTCTCACGCTGCTAGCCATGGCCCGAATGGTGATATGGACGACGCGACAGGAGGAAGTCTTGCGGGGTATCCGTCTTTCTCATCAGGATCTGTTCCAATTCTTTGAGCATCAGCTCAAGATGAAGATCAGAACTGATAGGAAACGCTTGCATTCGACAGTCTTCAGCGAAAGGTGGGTGACTGAGGCGAGCTTGGTTCGCGTGAACGGGGCTAGCGTTGATTTTCTCTTTTAGGTCAAGCCTACGTTACATCGGGGTGGTTTCCTGTGGAGCCCTCCCCTTGGTTAGGTTAGACAGGCTTTTGTGTACCTAGTTAATGTGAGTGAGTGTTGTTCCCGGCCTGTATCCTGGCTGCTCTTTAGTTATGATCCAGCCTGAGATTCCCGACCTCCCCAGTTTGTTTTTGACCGCCTTTTATCTCGACTGGGTCAGCTTTATATTTTCCCATGCCCTTATTATTTTTTATCCTTTTCCCACTCCCTTAGCGAGAGAGCTGCTTGATTTTGTCCGAGGGGCAGAATACAGTGGCCTCTCTGTTTTGAGGGTTGGACGGGTCCTACTAACATCAGTTATGTTTCATTTTCATTATGTTAATATATATTTTAGTTCGTTATTGGTTTCATCACCCTCCCCTCTCATCTTTACATCATATATTTTTGTATATATATCTTTTTAGTATCATTAAATTTTTATGACACGGGGCGCGTTTTGTAGGTCTCCCTAGTGTGGATGCGGTATTATGGTGCATGGAGGATCGATTGGTGACGGACGAGTTCTTGTGGTGAATGGGTTAATTGTAAAGTACGAATGGGTCGCGAATCAGATTAGCTAGGTATAAGATAGTTAGTGAAGACCAGCCTTCTACCCCTCCCCCTTCTTCGGCCTTGTGCCACAATTTTGTATTTTATACGAAATAAATATCAACAGTTATTTCTGATGAAAGATTGAGGACAATTTGAAATATCAAATATATATATATGAATAAATAAATACTTTCATAAAATAAAACATAATTTTTTTAACTTGCAACTTTATATATATATATATATATATATATATATATATATATATATATATATATATATATATATATAGATAGATAGATAGATATAGATATAGATATCCAGGTAAACTGATATCTGACTTTCAAAGAAAACTTCACGCCTTAATTGCTAACGACATTTGTCATCATTGTGTTATAAAGTACCTTCAAAACGGGTTTAACCCACAGAGACATTCATGCTGTCATGGTTGCTACATTAGGGGATAACGCTCCAGCTTTATCAACAGTACAAAAGTGGGCAGCTGAATTTAAGACTGGGAACCAGAGTTTTAAAATGGACCCGAGGTGTGGATGTCCTGCAACTGCCACCACCGTGGAAAACACTGATCCTGTTCACCATGTGGTGATTCATGACAGGCGACTGAATATACATCAAATAGCCAATGCTATTAGCATATCTCCTGAGTGAGACTGGTGAGAATATTCTGCACAATGAACTTGACATGATAAATGTTTATGCTCGGTGGGTGCCACGTCTTCTGACTTCTGATCAAAAGCGCACCCGGCTGATCAGATCACGGGAAAATCTGACATTGTTTTAGGTAGATCTAGCTGGTCACCTTGAACGTTTCCTAATCAAGGATGAGCATTGGGTTTATCACTTTGAGCCCCAGCCAGGCAGACAACACATGTAGTGGATGACTGCATATATATATATATATATATATATATCCACCTTCGTCCCGACCGTGCGCCGACAGCTTAGTGGTAGAATATCCGCCTGATACCAATTCAGTCGGGTTTCGATCCTAGCTAGAGGCAACCGGATGTCTAGCCGCACTGATGAGCTGTGATACAGCGAAACAGTCTGTCTGTGGATGACATTATATATATATATATATATATATATATATATATATATAATCAGAGAAAGAGTTTGCATTATTTATGGCTAAATGGTATATGTCCCAGTGGTGCTACTTATTGATTTACTTGTATAAAAAAAGGAACTTTTCATGCTGATTTTCAATTGAAATAAAACCTCTTCACTACAAATATTGGCGCAAAACTTAAACTTCTAAACTTGTTTTCTGTCATTTCGCTTTATATCAAATTCAGTTAGTAAATCTCTTTTTTGGTCTCTTTTTTTGTGTATTTCTGTCTGTCTCTGTCTCGGTATTTATCAATCCACCCACGAGGATCGAATGTGGCACAAGGCTGTTTTAATGTGGGTATCCCCGAGCCCGTAGGCTCGGCCAAAAATATGGCCTTTCTGAACCCGCCTAGACGGGTTCAGGCCCTGTCAACCTCCCCGGACGAAACGTTGCCCTTCGGCAAAGCCTCGTCCGGGTTCCCCTCTGCTAATGCTGAGAGTTCTACAGTCGCCGAGTGTCTGTCTCTCGGACTCGGTATTTATCAATCCACCCACGAGGATCGAATGTGGCACAAGGCCGTTTTAATGTGGGTATCCCTGAGCCCGTAGGCTCGGCCAAAAATATGGCCTTTCTGAACCCGCCTAGACGGGTTCAGGCCCTGTCAACCTCCCCGGACGAAACGTTGCCCTTCGGCAAAGCCTCGTCCGGGTTCCCCTCTGCTAATGCTGACAGTTCTACAGTCGCCGAGTGTCTGTCTCTCGGACTCGGTATTTATCAATCCACCCACGAGGATCGAATGTGGCACAATGCCGTTTTAATGTGGGTATCCCCGAGCCCGTAGACTCGGCCAAAAATATGGCCTTTCTGAACCCGCCTAGACAGGTTCAGGCCCTGTCAACCTCCCCGGACGAAACCTTGCACTTCGGCAAAGCCTCGTCCGGGTTCCCCTCTGCTAATGCTGAGAGTTCGACAGTCGCCGAGAGTCTGTCTCTCGGTCTCTCTGTCTAGTTTATCTATCTATCTATCTCTTTCTGTCTCTCTATGCATGTATTTGTGTGTGTGTGTGTTTTAATTAAGAGATCAGTCAATCGCGCTACCTTGGTTTCAAACTTTCAGTATCCTCAGGCGGTATGAACGAAAGGCTGACTGATCTACCTTTTTTTTAATTTAAAATCTCTCTCAAATGACGTCACACATTATGAAATGGAAAATGTTTGACAATTATTTTAAGACATTTTTATGTTTATATATTCTTTTTATAGATACAAATATTTAAGTAAATGCCCTGTCCAAAATAAACAGTATTAATGACATTTACCGGCCTGAATGTGTGACGTCATTTGTTTACATTTGGCTACGCATTGAGCAGGTATGAATGTACGTGTGACATTCATGGAAGATTGTAGTTTAAAAGCAGGCCGGTAAATGTTATTAATACTGTTTATTATAAAACAGAACATTTACTTAAATATATGTATCTATAAAAAGAATGTGTAAACATAAAAATATCTTAAAATAATTGTCGGACTTTGTCCATTTCATAATATATATATATATATATATATATATATATATATATATATATATATAGATAGATAGATAGATAGATAGATATCGAAAAACATGGTTCAGTAAAAGAGAACATTATATTTACGTGTATAATGTTGTCTTTCTTGAAAGAGCTGAGAATTAGGAAGGCTGTAGTTAGAGACACGAATGAACTGAAGACTAGGTAGAGGAAACAAAGAAGAAGAGCTTTATTAAATACTCATACATAGATAGGAAATACTTGAGTAAATCAAATACTACTCAAATCCTACTCTAATGTGTCTACTTGCCATATTTATAAGTAGGTCCGTTGTTACAGTAGTAGGGAAGAACTGAGGGTACGCTGAGTCTTACTCTACAACAAGAGACAATAGATTATAAAAAAAGACTCTTAAACACTTATGTGATTAGCTATTTGCGATAGTGCGGCACGTGGGTTGGTTGAAATTATGTGGTCGGTTTTGCCGGAAACAAAAATCCCAACTGGGGTGGACCAGTAACGCATCCTGTGTCTGAGACGGCAAAAAGAAAAAAAAAAAGCCTGTATATGCTCTTTTCTTTCATACCGCTTTTTTTTTTTTTTTTTTTTTTTTTTTTTTTTACCACGCCACTTAACGGGCGTAAAGTTCCAAGTATATCTGTACAAATGGGAAAGCGATGACTTCGGCTGGAACTTCATGCGCCAGTCTTGCTTTCCGAACGGATAACCACTACGCTAAGCGCACATTACAAAGTCAGCTATATAGTGACGTTTAAATAATTCTTTTCATTCCCGCGGCCAGTTGCGATGACTAATGGGTAGAAAAAAAAAAGGTACATAAATTTCTTAGTGGATTTGATCCCACAGGTTTACTGCGATCTCAGTGATTTAACTATCAGACGAACGAACACCGAAAGTCATAAAACAGTCCAATCCTTTCTTTAAAAATATCATAAAATGCGAATTTGCCATGGAGTAATGTGCCGACAACTGTCTTTGATCTTTTCTACCCACAACACACACGTACGCTTGCATACATGCACTAGCGTTTATACAACCCTTACCTATCATCATATTTTGATTTCTATATGTTTAAATGGGTGTATGTATGTATATACCGGGTGTCCATAAAGTGCGTGTGCACTTTAAATTTATAAATTGTTAAAAGTGCACACGAACTTTATGGACGCCGTGTATATGCAAAAGTTACATATTTTCGAGAAATGCGCATATGAGTGCACGCACGCATACACACTCATATAAACATGTTGCGGCAGAAATATATCTCCTAGGATATTAATAGCAATGGTATCTTCATCTGGCTAATTTCTCACCATTATTTAGGTGGTATTTATGGGATGTATTTCTGCCGCACCCATATTTGCATCCGCGCGTGTGTGTGTCTTATTTCAAGTATTCTAATTTCTGTGGCTCTCTTTCTTTCAGGCTGTTCCTTTGTATCTACGTGTGCGATTTTATTCCACTGTTGCTTTATTAGATTTGTAAAACCTTTACACTTACTGAATAGTTGAAGTACCTCGTCGACACTGTTGTATATCCTTCGTGGTGATATGTTTCGTGGATTATCGGTAACTGACGTAGCTCATATTCGGCAAACGACTCTCGTGAGAAGTACCTCATCTGCAAACTTCGTGAGTAATCTAAACACTTCAACATCCACACAGTCTCTGTAGGTTTCTTTATATACTGTCCTACCAGCCACCCCACCTGAACACTTAATTGTGCGAGAGGCTGATACTGAAAATTTTATATCCTGCCTAGCGTGCATCGTTGGAAAGTGTCCGAAATCTATAACACGGGGTTGATCTACGACTTGTGAGTGAAACAGGGTGTGTGTGTGTGTCTGTGTGTCTGTGTGTGTGTGCAGATATGTAGAAAAATAGGAAAAAACACGTTAGAAGGACGACACTGAATTCAAAACTTATGGGGGGTCGTTTGGGGACCTTGTGGCACGTAGATAGATAGACAGACGAAAGATAGATAGAAAAGGATTGCGATAGGAATATATGAATCGACAATGAGACTCATAAGGAGAAGATAGATAGATAGATAGATAGAGAGAGAGAGAGAGAGAGAGAGAGAGAGAGGCCGTCATAGGTAGATATGAATAACTAGAAAGTTACAGTGAGTCAAATAAGAGGGCAATATATATATATATATATATATATATATATAGAGAGAGAGAGAGAGAGAGAGAGAGTAGAGAGTGGGGGGCGGAGTGATTAGAATGTTCGATTTGCGACAAGGAGGCCATCACCAGCGTCGATTTGTCAGGATGGCGACTTTCTGATTTTTATCGGCGGCACTTTGGATAAGTTCCTGACAATCACAACAGGAGTTGGCTCAAGACTTGTGAATGAAATTATATAGACGGAACTGTTTCGAAGCCGTTTGATGGTTGCGATAGCAAGAAATCACAAGTCATCGTGACCGAAGATTTGAGGGTACCGACTGTTGGTTGCGTCATATTATACTCTCACTTCCGGAAACTGTAACTAAAATCCGCTCAGTTTAGTTGCGGTATGAATCAAGGTTTAGTTCTTGAGGTGTTGAACAAAGACAAATGTACGTCGTCTACAACAGGGATTGCCTAGTCAACCTAACGGACGAGTGTGTTCGGGAAGGTGTAGCCGGCCATTAATTATATATATATATATATATATATATATATATATATATATATATATATATATATATATATATATATATTAAATAGGAAAGAACTCGTTAGGTAAATAATCCAAAGTTCTTTAGTATTTTTGTTATTATTTTTAAAAAACTGCTCGATACAAAAGTAGAGCCTAAATATAATTATTTATTTAAAAATATGATTCCATCGCTACATAAGAGTTCTCATGTTTCAAAACATTAATTATAATCGTGACCAAAAGAACCTATAACGTCATCCATAAATAAGATCAATGCTTACCTATAGATTCAAGTATAAACACTAATGATGTTTAACTGTAGGCTTAAGTATAAACATGGGCAATGTTTACTTATAGACTCAATTATAAGCATGACCACAATTCCGTATAGATTCAAGTATATACATGATCAATATTTACCTATAGACTTAAGTATAAACAAGATCGATATTCACATATAAACTCAAATATAAATGAAATCAATATTTATCTAAAGGCTCAAATATAAACCAAATCAATATTTACATAGAGACTCAAGTATAAACCAGATCAATGTTTATATAAAAACTCAAGTATAATCCAGATCAATATTTATCTAAAGACTCAAGTATAAAACAGATCAATTTTTACCTATACACTTAAGTATAAACCAGATCAATATTTGCCTATAGATTCAAGTATAAACCAGATGATTGTTTATCTAAAGACTCAAGTATAAATCAGATCAGTGTTTACCTATAGACTCAAGTGTAAATCAGATCAATGTTTACGTATAGGCTCAAGTATAAACCAGATCAATGTTTCTATAAAAACTCAAGTATAATCCAGATCAATATTTATCTAAAGACTCAAGTATAAAACAGATCAATTTTTACCTATAGACTCAAGTATAGACCAGATCAATTTTTACCTATAGATTCAAGTATAAACCAGATCATTGTTTATCTAAAGACTCAAGTATAAATCAGATCAGTGTTTACCTATAGACTCGAGTGTAAATCAGATCAATGTTTACGTATAGGCTCAAGTATAAATCAGATCAATGTTTACCGATAGGCTCAAGTATAATAAAAAAAAAAGTAATTAAATAGCCCAAAAAGTACTGATATGTTGTAAAATCCTTAAATCCAACCGAAGACAATCTACCTGTTTGTAAAATATTGTTTAAATCTAGAGTACCATACTAAAGGACAAAAAATTTACCCATTTTTCTAATCTGTTTTTGCTTACATAGTTTCTCTTACAAGAAATCTAACTTTTGGTCACCGTTGTTTGTACCCAAGCTGATATCAAAACGTGACAGAAAGATGGAATACTCTCTCTCTCCTTCCATATTTTCTCTCTCACTCTTTTTCTCTCTCATCCTTTTACTCTCGCTCACCCTGTCTTTCTTTATTGCCCTTCTCACACTTTCTGTCTCACTTTCTCATTTTCTCACCCTTTCTCTCTGTCTCGCCCGTTCTCTCTCTTTCTCTCTCTCGTATTTTCTTTCTCTTTTCCCCGATCTCTAATTTTCTCTTTCTCTCACTTTCTCTTTTCCTCACCCTTTCTTTCTCACTTTTTCTTTCTCTTTTGCCCTTTCTCTCACTTTCTCTTTTTCTCACTATTTCTCTCTCTCTCACCCTTTCTTTCTCTTTTACCCATTCTCTCAATTTCTCTTTTTCTCACCATTTCTCTATCTCTCTCTCACCCTTTCTTTCTCTTTTGCCCTTTCTCTCACTTTCTCTTTTTCTCACCATTTCTCTCTCTCTCACCCTTTCTTTCACTTTTGCCCTTTCTCTCAATTTCTCTTTTTTCTCACCATTTTTCTCCCTCTCACCCTTTCTTTCTCTTTTGCCCTTTCTCTCATTTTCTCTTTTTCTCACCATTTCTCTCTCTCTCACCCTTTCTTTCTCTTTTGCCCTTTCTCTCAATTTCTCTTTTTCTCACCATTTCTCTCTCACTCACCCTTTCTTTCTCTTTTGCCCTTTCTCTCACTTTCTCTTTTTCTCACCATTTCTCTCTCTCTCTCATGCCGTCTTTCTCTTTTGCCCTTTCTCTCAATTTCTCTTTTTCTCACCATTTCTCTCTCTCTCTCACCCTTTCTTTCTCTTTTACCCTTTCTCCCACTTTCACTTTTTCTCACCATTTCTCTCTCTCTCTCTCACTCTTTATTTCTCTTTTGCCCGTTCACTCAATTTCTCTCTTTCTCACCATTTCTCTCTCTCTCACCCTTTCTTTCTCTTTTACCCTTATTCTCACTTTCACTTTTTCTCACCATTTCTCTCTCTCTCTCTCACCCTTCTTTCTCTTTTGCCCTTTCTCTCAATTTCTCTTTTTCTCACTTTCTCTTTTTCTCACCCTTTCTCTCTCACTTTTTCTTTCTCTTTTGCCCTTTCTCTCAATTTCACTTTCTGTTACTTTCTCTTTTTCTCACCATTTCTCTCTCTCTCACCCTTTCTTTCTCTTTTGCCCTTTCTCTCACTTTCTCTTTTTCTCACCATTTCTCTCTCTCTCTCTCTCATGCTGTCTTTCTCTTTTGCCCTTTCTCTCACTTTCTCTTTTTCTCACCATCTCTCTCTCTCTCTCACCCTTTCTTTCTCTTTTGCCCTTTCTCTCACTTTCTCTTTTTCTCGCCATTTCTCTCTCTCTCTCTCATGCTTTCTTTCTCTTTTGCCCTTTCTCTCACTTTCTCTTTTTCTCATCCTTTCTCTCTCTCTCTCACCCTTTCTTTCTCTTTTGCCCTTTCTCTCAATTTCTCTTTTTCTCACTTCCTCTTTTTCTCACCGTTTCTCTCTCACTTTTTCTTTCTCTTTTGCCCTTTCTCTCAATTTCACTTTCTCTTACTTTCTCTTTTTCTCACCATTTCTCTCTCTCTCAGCCTTTGTTTCTCTTTTTCCCTTTCTCTCACTTTCTCTTTTTCTCACCATTTCTCTCTCTCTCACCCTTTCTTTCTCTTTTGCCCTTTCTCTCAATTTCTCTTTTTCTCACCATTTCTCTCACCCTTTCTTTCTCTTTTGCCCTTTCTCTCAATTTCTCTTTTTCTCACCATTTCTCACTCTTTCTCGCTCTCATCCTTTCTCCCTCTCTCTCTCCTTCTCTCTCACTCACTCGCATGCACATAACTTGAGTATTACAAATTTTACAAATCTTAAAAGCAAATGCTTGAGGGTCGACAGCCATGATTAAATAGCAGAACAAATAAATATCAAACATAAACTTTTGCAACACGTAAGGATGAATGAGTTCTTTTTTGTTTCTGATTTGATAGGTATTTTGCCGATGGCCAAAAACAAAATGGGAGTGGACTAAGAAGCCGCTAATGGACTGTTAAGTCTAAAACAACAATTTGATCAACTTTGGTTATTTAAGCAAATGAATCACTGGCCAACGTCTGCGACAAGGCAAATGTGTCATTATTTCTGATATGCCACAGAGGCAGACAAAGAAAACAACAGCTAAGTGATGACGAGAACAGTCCATTCTCTTATAATAAAAAAAAAAGCCACTTCATCATCACCATCCATCGACCTCCCTATGGTTGGTAAAACATCATTGACAATCCCTTTCCAAACTGTTTCGTTCTGTATTGCAATCCACAATGTCTAACCCTGAGTCCCGAGGTATGGTGTCTAAAAAAGACAATTTTCATCAGAAGACACTTCCAGAAGGATGTCATAGGAGTAAGGTTGAGATGATTTCCCTGTCTGCTTGGCGGAAGTGGCTGGCAAACTGTAGTCGTTTTTTGTTTGAGCTTAAGACAGATTGGTCTCGTTTCTCCGTAAATTGTGTTAAGCGTTGCATGGGATCTGCAACTGATGTTCTGGATTTTTCTAAATAGATTTGTATATGTTCCATCTAGTTGTCTTTCGAGACAAACATATAATGTCCAAGTTTTTGATCCATACAGTAAGACAGGTTCAAACAATGTTCGAAAGGTTTTGAACTTTTAAGGAGGATGGAAGTCCCGAGCGCCAAATCTTGTGAAGTTTGTTACACGCTTCCCATGCAAGAGCTTTGCGGATGTTGAAATCTTTTGTGGAATCTTTTATGTGAAATCCAAGATTCCAGAACCCCTCAACTCTTTTGATGGATGTATTATTGAATGACTTCAACTTTTGTTGCAAATGACTTACAACAAAAGCCACTTACCTGGGCACTGGCTACAAACAGGAGAAAATCGCCTGCAGAAAATAAATTCAACAAATGCATGAAAATAGAAAGTGTCACAAGACTTTGAATTGTCTTCTCACCAATCTTTGCAACATGGCGATCCTAAGAGAACTAGAAGTTCTACCAAGATTTATTACGGGTGAACACAGTCTTAACGTATGCAGAAGATACGGTATTAATTGCAGACACAGAAGGAAACTGCATGAACTCTTAGTCAAAGTAGTAACAGAAAGTAGGAAGCAAGGACTAATCATCACTTGTGAGAAAAATATGTTTGTCGGGAAAAGGTACAGCTCAAGATGGAAACTACAAATTGGAAATACCAAAATCGAGCAAGTAAAAAAAGTAACTATCTGCGAAATTCATTAAAAGATGAGAGAAAATTGTGCATTGGAATAGCAAAAAACGCCTTCCAAAATCTAAGCAAAGTATTAAGAAACAAGAAAAACGTTATCAGAAACAAAGAGAGAAGTGCTAAATCGTTATATAATATCAGACACCCTATATGACAGTGAATGCTGGCGAGTCTTCTTCTGGGAGATGTGAGCATCTATCAAGTTGAAAAGGCTCAATATCTCTCCAGAGAAATTTAATTTCTGCTGAATGAATGACACATTGAATTGCTACACTTCACATCACCTGATAATTCAGCATGAAAAAAGTTGTCACCACTCGGTGTTGACCTCAATGTCTACTCCATTAAAAGCATTGTGTATCTCTGATATTACGCAATTTTATCTATAAGTATAGCATACCTTGAAATTATTCAATTGTTAGATTAAGCTTTTGTTTTTGCATACTGATGTAGGTGCTGAAGTTGAACCCACAGAAGTAAAACACGGAACACGGATTAGAAGTAAGAAAGATATATTAACAACAGGTTACAGAGATAGTGTATGCAGAGCTTACTATAAGTTAGTGTCCAACACTGGTAGTCGTACGAGACTCTCACTGTCACTCTCTGTCACTCTCCATCACTCTCTATCACTCTCTGTAGAGTGCTATGTCGCCTACTTAATACAGGCCTGGAATAGTCTATTGTGTAGGTAGTTTCCGGTCTCACAATACCCACTCTTCCAAAGAGTTTTCTTTTTTGAAAAGGAGAGAAAAAATAAAACTGTTAATACTTTTTCCTCTTGGGATTTATTGTTTCTCAGCTGGAAGTAGAGATCTTGATGAGTGAGCCACAGCTTTTCGCGAACCGTCTGGCAGTTTATGTAATATGCAAGCGTCTATACCGTACGAGCTTGCATCACTTGCGACTATGATGTCGAGACTAGGGTCGAAATGTGTGAGGGAGAGGTCTGAAGTAAGAGTTTTCTTGAACTTCTCGAATGCGTCTTGGCATTCCGGGGTCCATGACCATGGTTTTTCCTTTTTTTAAAGTTGGTTTAGAGGCCCTTTCAAATTTTTCATGTTCTTAATAAACTCTTGGTAAAAGTTAGCTCGGCCGAGGAAGCTTTGTAATGCTTGAACGTTATCTGGGGCCGGCATGTTTCTGATCGCGTTGGCTCTTTCTGGATCCGGCCGACGACCATCTTTATTTATAATGTGACCTAAGTATTTAATCTCTGGTAAGAAAAAGTCACACCTTGCCTCCTTAACCTTAAATCCGTATTCTTGTATCTTTTCGAATACGTTTATTATATGGTTCCGGTGCTCTGCCGTAGTTTTACTAGTAACTAGTATATCATCCAAATAGACTGTTGCGTAGTCAAGATCGCCCAGCATGGCGTCCACGACCTGCTGGAAAATTGCAGGCGCAATTACTCCAAAAGCCACCCTCTATGGGTGTTTATGCAGAGCAATTTGGAACTTTGTTCTTCCACCTCTATCTGAAGGTATGCGTCCGAGAGGTCAATTTTAGAAAAAAATTTTCCACCATTGAGTTTATTGAAAATTTCTTCAGGGCTTGGGAGAGGATAGTGGCGATCTTGCAAGGCATCGTTTAACCATGTGGAAAAATCTGCGCATACTCGTATTTGATTGGACTTCTTTTTTTACGTAGACTGTAGGTGCTGCCCACTCGCTGAAATCTGTTTTTGACAGAATACCTGCTTGTTCGAGTCTATCTAACTCTTTATTGATTTTCTCTAGAGCAGCGAAAGGAACATTCCGTTTCTTTTTGAATACCGGTTGTGCACCGTCCTTCACCTTGAACTTAGCTTTCATTTTAGTACATTTCCCAAGGCCGCCAGAAAAAAACCTAGGGAAATTGTTGTTTGAGTTCCTTTTTTAGATTTACCAAATTGGACGTTGTACTTTGTATCTTGCAACAAAATGTACTCATTGGGCAATCCCAAAGATTGAATTTTTCTATCCAATCAGTTCCAAATAAGTTGTCTGAAGTTTTTAATACGTAGGCTTTGAGCTTTTTGGTAACTCCATTTAGTGTTACTGTAAGTATTACGTCGCCTAAAATGTTAATATTTTCGCCAGTTACGGATTTTGCTGTTTTATCCGTTTTTAATAAGGTCGGCTTGTTCAATTTTCGCCAAGTACGCCAGTTAATGGTTGAAATATCAGAACCTGAGTCAAGCTGGAATTTAATGGACTTATTGAAAATATCCACTGTTATATATTTTCTTAAATTCCTATCGACAATATTGTCAGATTGAGCTTGCCTAATTTTATTTTTGGGTATTCTCATTCTGTTGGCGTACCAGCACGTAGTTAAAGTATGACCACTTTTATTGCAATTTTTGCAATATTTTTTGTTCTTAACTAGACAGAATTTCATCCAATGCCATTTACCACAATGGTAACATGGTCCGGGCGGTTTCTTTAACTTATTTGGGTTTTGGTTACTGCGGAATTTAGGACATGAGATTTGCCTTTTGTCTTTTTGAAGGGAATAGGAGTTAGACTTACTTCTGATTTTATTAATCTGATTCACACCTGATTCCTCGATAGTGTTTGAGTCACACTTTACAGATATTACTCTTTGACAGTCCTCTGCCAGTTTTTGGAGAGTCAATCCTTGTTCGTTGTCTAGCTTAGTCAGTACCCGTCGTCTGACTTCGGCGTCTTCTGCAGATACTAGACCTTCTGCGAAAATTAAGCACTTAAAATCATCGGCAGTCAGTTCGGCTAGTTTAAAATCATTACATAGCTTGTTCACTGATGCTGCAAACGTTATAAAATCTTGCTGGTTGTCTTTGACTGTGTTCAGCCATTTCCAACGTTTGTGGAACAAGGTCGTGTTAGGCCCGAATAATTCCGATAGGAGCTTAATCGTCTCTGAAAAATCCAAGTCAGTTGTTTTCTTGGGTAGTATGAAGTCTACGAACCTACTATGTTCTGTAGTTCCCAGTTTTCTCAATAGTAGACGTACCTTTTTTTTACTTGGCCATTGTTCACAGTCTACGTTGAAAATATCTTCGTAGCGCCTGTAAAAAGTCTGGAACATTTTGTCTTCCTCTGGTACGTATTCAAAGGTTTCCATTGAATTGTAGATTATACTCTGGGAGAATATTGTATCTTTTTCAGAGTTTGAGCCTTTTAATGCATTTACGAGTAATTCTTTAAGTTGTTTCTGCTGTAGTTCAGCATTCTGAAGCGTAATTTTTGGGAATTCCATTTGCTGTTTATGTAAATCCAAAAGTATTAGTAGTTGTCTTTCTTCTGATTTTTGTTGCTGGTCCAAATTTAGTTTTAACATTTGGGCAACTACTTTTTGCAAATCTTCCATATTTAAAAATGACAGCTCTTTTTTGTTGCTTTGAAACACGTGTACTAAGAGGAGGTACACAAAAAAGTCTTGATAGATTTTTGTTCTTTTTTTTTCTTTTACAAAAAAAAAATATGGACAGACAATAGTTAAACTAAACTAATTATGTGTGATTAGCTTTTTTTTCCCCTTGCTTCCGTTAATTTTAACGTAATTGAATAATTTTTCTCCACAATTATGTATTTTTTATAGAGGTACAAAAAGAAGAAAACTCACCTCAGTGAATTTGAGGGGAGAATAATTTTATGCCCGAGTTCAACTCAGTTACATAAAAAATTTTTCGATAGTTTTTTCCGAAAACTTGAGTACAAAGGTAGTACTTGATCTTGTGTTGTCAGTTTTTTTTACGAACAACTGTTTTTTTTTCTGTGTGTGGGGGTGTGTAGAAATCGTTCTCGTATTGGACAGACTTTAATATTCCGTAGATGTCGAATCGCTAGTTTGTCAATGGCGTCTGGTATTGGAATATATGTAGACGCTGGGTATTTAGCTTTTAAATCGCTAATGTATTAATACCACCTTAATTTCACGTTCAACACCTCTGTGGGAACGCGTGGAGTTTGTGTATTTTTCGAGTACTTTCGCTTTTGATATAGTGGGAACGAAATTCTCGAATCTTCTCTGTCGCCACTGTTGTGGGACTGGCAAGGTATTGCGGTTTTTCGACGTGAATGCGTTTCTAGAATTCTTCGTCGACCCAGATGTGGGATTAGTAAGGTATTTAGGTTTCGCTGTGAGTGCGTTTCTAGAATCCTCGTCGCCACTGATGTGGGTGCCAAAGTTGGGCCCACAGAAGTAAACACGGAACACGGATTAGAAGTAAGAAAGATAGATTAACAACAGGTTACAGAGATAGTGTAAGCAGAGCTTACTATAAGTTAGTGTCCAACACTGGTAGTCGTACTGGACTCTCACTGTCACTCTCTGTCACTCTCCATCACTGTCTATCACTCTGTAGAGTGCTATGTCGCCTACTTAATACAGGCCTGGAAGAGTCTATTGTGTAGGTAGTTTCCGGTCTCACAATACATACCTACGGACGATAATGTGTATGTCACTATTCACATAAATACAGTAGTAAATTCTGTATGTTGGTCTGTTTTTGGAGATTCATTGTGGAATTCATTTGCCCCACTTCTGGCAGTTGACTACTACTTCTACGCGCCGCTGGCAAATCTTATATGTGTTGTTCGTGTCCTAAGTATTATCGTTCATTACCAATCCTCATGTGATTATTCTGTTCAGTAACTTTTCCTAGGTTACAACAGCTTTGTACCATTGTAGCTTAGAAATGAGTAAAAATATCTTACTGAAATTCTTCAAGGTTTTTATAAACCTATTGGGCTCTACTTTGAACAATAAGAATGTATTTAGTTCTCAGTTGAAATGATGATCCCTGTAGCTGTTGTGACATCCTGATCCAGTTTTCCTTTTTATTGTCCTCTTTTTAAAATTTTCACTATTCTCTTGATGGTTCTTGAATGGACTTTGAAGATGGAAGCCAGATTATGAATGTTGGTACTATTACTGAAGGCCCCAATGATCTCTTTGGTTTCACTATTATTCAGTTGGGAAGACATAGTGGGGCTGAATCAAAATTATTTTAACCTGTTCCCTTTCTAGCTGAATAACTTAAAACGTTTTCCAATGATTCTTATGACAAATGGTGTCAAGATGGCTAAAAGCTTAAATTAGTTTAGTACTTTTTTATATATTAAACATTTTGTGGGATGGACAATTATCCAATGCAGTTACATGATTGGGACAATTTTGCTGTTACACCCAGTATACACACACACACAAACACACACACATATATATATATATATCATTTTTACATACAGACAAAACAACATACTCACTACAAAGATGCATTCTTGTTTCAGTGCATATGGATCTCGACTGGTGAGAACCAAAAATGGTTATGAACAATTTTATTTACAAGCAAACAGTTTATGGAATGTCACTTCCTTTTTCTCATTATACAAATTGTTTTTTGAAAATAATGCTGAGAACGTTAGAATTTACATTATTTTCATTCTCATTATATATATATATACATATATATATATATATATATAGATAGATAGATAGATAGATAGATAGATAGATAGAGAGAGAGAGAGAGAGAGAAAAAAAACAGAAGTTCAAATTACTTATCTTCTGACTTCATGTTGCAGAGATATACTGCTCGTCAGTGTAAGATAAATCTATCCTGTTTTATGTATTTGATAACTGTTGTTTATTGTTGCTTTTTAAATATGGAACACTTTATTTATAAAGATCTGTGTTCCTTCAAATGCCTCAAGCTTCAGCAATTTACACGCTGACATGTTTTGTTATGCATTAACAATCTGTTATACGCTATTCTTCATCTAATTAGATGAAAATCATGTTGATAGTGCTAATGTCTTTTTTGCACTAATGCTGTTAAGAAAGGCACGAATCCAATTTTCCCTGCATTATGCCCATCAACATTCATAATTAAAGTACAATCACTTAAAATCTTTTTATGGATAAAGATATAAAAAAACTGCTATATCCATTGTCAGCTTTGATTAATTGATTTGTTTTATATAGTTTATCAGACCTTTGCATGTTATTTAAAGCCAGAAAATATCTTTAGATTGTTAGGATTGTTGTTTTTTTTATTAGAGATAATAATTTAGTAATATAAGTCTTACTAATTAACCCATAGATAAGAGGAGAAGAGATGGATTCAAACAAGTGTATTTGTGCATACGTGACAATAAACCCAACATGAATTGGAACTCGGCACTTTGATTAAAAATTCTGAGCTATTATCCGTTACACCATCTCCACGTCCAAGTTTACAGCACCTAGTTTTTGCAAGTAGTCACCCATCTAGGTACTCAACAGGCTCAAAATTGCTTAACTTTGGTGATCATATGGGAACCATTTTTTCAACGTGATATGGCTGTAAGCCCCCATTGTCATCTTTGAGAAATGGAGGCTTATGCATGAGTGTTTTCTGTTTGAAATCAATTCAGTGCTGTGTATATGTTGCACTAATGCTTCAAGGAAAGGCATGTACCCACCTCTTTTTTCTTCAGGAGCTTGGTTTTACCAATGGACTCTCCTAAAATCGTTTCAGCAATATCAGCTCATATATCGATCCTCAGCCATTCTCAGACTTGTAACACAGAAATCAATGCGGGCATAGACGTGTATAAGTGTCAGAGGGTGGATGGATGTGAATGTATTGACTTAATTGTAAATAATTCCCAGAAACTAAAGTTCTAATCTCTAATGTCAATAAGAGAAATCAAATTTCCCATCCCAATTTTGAACAAAGATGCTGACTTATCCAGTTGGTTTATTGTACCTACAATCAACAGCAATTCTACGATCAATAGTCAAGATAATCCATTGACCACACCTACAAGTCTGAAGCATAGCTAACACTTATGACTGCTTAGTTAAACTCGCAAGAAGAGTTCCAAACTGCTGCTAGTTGTAAATAAATAAAAGTATTTATTTGCACTAGGAACTAGCAGAGAAGTCTCTTCTTTTACTAAGCTAATTAATAACATTTCGACAACCTTATGGTTATTGTCATTTATAATAGCAGTGTCCTTCGAATCAGTGAATAGTTTTAATTGGAGCTATGCTAAAGTTTTTGATTTTCTTTTGAATGCCGCCATTTAACATTACCCAAATATTAATCTACGCTCAGGCTTTTTCCCTATTTCACCTTTCTTAACAGAATTACTACTCTCCCAAACAAACGCACACAACAATATTGTGAAATCAAAAGAAAATGGTTGAACCTGTCAACACATCAATAAAAACAATATCTCCACACGTGACAGTAATTGACGTAATTTTCAGTTAACAGTAGGAAAATAGCGTTCTATAAATTCTTCCAGTTGCTAAGGACAGTTTGTTTTTGTTATTATTAGTTACTTTGTTTAAATAAATTCATTTTGTTTTTTGCTTTGAGAAAGTTCACATTGGACGAAACGCGTCAGCAACTACTACAGTTTTCCTATATATATATATGAAGGACTTTATATATATATATATATATATATATATATATATGAAGGACTTTATATATATATATATATATATATATATATATATATATATATATATATATATATAACCGATATTAATTTTTTTTAGAAATGTGCAAGTTACACTTCTGAAAACACATCTCGGTTTGAAATAGTGTTCAATACTTGAAAGCAGATCAGCAATACTACCATACCTTGAAGAGTCCGTTGGGAGAAACTTGAGTGAGTGAATATTGCTTTTTTTTTTAACGTTTAATGTGATTTTATATTTTATATATTTATAGAGTAGGGCAAATGATTTTCTGGTCACTTCGAAAGTAAGGTATTGTATTTTAATATGTTGACTCGTGGTATGACAGGCGAATGTAGTGAGTATGACAGTAGAACCTTTACGCTAAAACCATATATATATATATATATATATATATATATATATATATATATATATATATATTGGTAATGTTTAACTTTCGTGCCCGCAAAAAATAAATAAATAAATATTAGTTTGGTGCAAAACTAATGACGTAATGATGTCGTTTTTTGATATATTTTTAACGTCAAAAAACGACATTATTACGTCATTATTTTTTGCACCAATCTAATAAAATATCGTGTCAAAAGGATGGTTAATTCCTTGTCACTGCTATATACACTTTATTTATAAATATTATCTTTTCTATAGGTTAACTCTGAAAAATTTTCATATTTATTTAAAGCTGAAATATATTTATTGAATTGTAAGTATAATTATTTTATTTTTCCGTGAGTGAATATTGTATTAAGAATTTTTTTCTGCTATGTTCCTGCTATTAAGCCATAGCTAGAGGAAAGGGATTAATTCATACCTTTCCCAGGGGCATTTACACAGAAGTGATTGTAACAAAAGGTTATGAGTAAAGTAAGGAAATTCTGTTTAAAACTTCTTCACGATTACCATATAAAAGATACACTTGAGGAAGTAAGAAGAAAACACTTGCTGAAACCTAGTAATTACATTAATAAAAATAAAGGTTTCTTGTTATGTCCATTCAGGAAGTGGGCAATCATGGCTCTCCACAATTTTCTGTCCTTTGTAGCTCTTAATAAAAACGTTAATGGAGAATATAGCAGTAAATTCCTGACAATCTCGTCATTGATGAAGAGGAGATTTCTGACAGCAGACCTGTGGATGCCTGAGAATAACATGGACACAACATATGAGCAATGAGGAAATTTTAAGAAAATTGGAAGAAAAAATATGCTTACACATTACAGTTCAAAAGTTTAATGTAACCCATGGTGATTTTTTAAAGTGGCCCCCAAAAGTAGTTGTCTTGTATTTTAAATAAGTAAAAATTATTATATATGGTTGAAAAAGTGGGAAATGATTTTTTATTAGAAGTTTTATTATCATAAAATGCTTTTTTTTTCTTTTAGTCAAAAAGAAAAAAAAAAGCATTTTATGATTAAATTTTGCTCTTGTCAAAATATTCTCCTTAGCTTTGATTGCTGCAACACAAATTTTTGGCATTCATTGCAAAAGTTTCTCAAAATATTAGTTTGATAATTGATTCCATTTTTTTTTCAATGACTCTAAGACCGTTTTTTCATATTTTTTTCACTCTTCTGTCAAATTCATTCCATGCTAATTCTAGGAGTGTCTTCAAACTTTTGAACTGTAGTTTACATAGAATCAGAAATAGTCAGTGGAAATTTGTAGGAAACATCTTGAGAAAAGAATGTTTGAAGAATTCGAAATTCACAGGTCAGAATGAACTCATGAGGTACAGAGGAATGCATCAAGTAAGTTGTGGTGGCCTGTTTAGTGACCAGAAAAGGAAGTCACAAAAGAGGAAGGTAGGTTGAGCAAGTGTATTGAAATAACAGATATATACAAAGCAAGAGTGTTAGTAATAAGCAGATAGAAGTGTCCGTCCAAACGATCAGGTTACACTGCATCTCGGCTGACCAACGACGATATTTAAGAGACCTCCCACGAGGAATGTATGTGGCACAAGGCCGAGTTTAACGTGGGTTACTGCGAGCCCGTAGGCTTGGCCAAAAATATTCCCTTTGAAACCGCATAAGCAGGTTTGGGATCTGTCTACCCACCCGGACGAAACATTGCCCTTTGGCAAAGCTTGGTCCGGGTTCCTCTCTGCCAAAGCAGATAGTTCGACAGAAGTTGCACACAGTCAGAGACTGTCCAATGAAGGAAGTTTTGCAGTTAGTATCTATGAGAGGAGGAAGAGTTCATTCTACTGTAGGATGGTTTACCACAACATAACCTACATAACAAGCTTGTGTAAATGAAGTGTAGAACAGGGATTAGGAGAGATGGTGAAAAGACAAACTACAATTACTAAAAGCTACAAAGGATAAGAAGTAGTGGAGAGCCATGATCACCAATGAATTGGATGGAGACAGCGCACAGAGAAGTATTGTGGTTAGTTTGTTATTGTTATTTACTTTCTATTTGTGGTCTTTTCTGAACAAGATAAACTTCATTAACAAGATGATAACACTTACCATGGAGCAATGATTAGCAAGCGACTTATGCAGACTATTAACGCCATATTGATTTTAAACCTCATTGGCTGTCACACATTTTTGCCTTTGTATTAAACTAAGATAAAATTTGGAAATGCAAATAACATGTAATATGTCATATATTATAATACAAATGAATATCTTTATTTTAAAACTGGTATTAACCAACCAATGTTGGTAAAGTTGGTATTAACTGAATGATGTTGGTAAAATTAGTATTAACCAAATTGTTTGGTTAAATTAGTACTAATGAACTGATATTAATAAAATTGGTATTAACCAGCCAATGTTGGTGAAATTGGTATTAAGCGACCAATGTTAGTAAAACGAGTATTAACCAAATGATGTTTGTAAAATTGCTATTAACCAAATGATCTGGTAAAATTAGTATTGACTGAATGATGTTAGTAAATTTGGTATGAATCATGTTGGTAAAATTGGTATTAACTAAACAATGTTGGTAAAATTGGTATTAACCAAACAATTAAGTAACATTGATATTGGTAAAACCTCTATTAACCAACAAATGTTGGTGAATCTGGTATTAATCTAGCAATGTTGGTAAAATTGGTATTAACCTAACCAAATGATTGGGTAAAATTGGACTTGGCCAAATGATTGGGTAAAAATGGCAGCAACCAATCAATAAAAAAAAATAAAATTGTTATTAGCCAAATGATGTTAGTAAAATTGGTATTAAATGATGTTGGTAAAACTGGAATTAACCAACCAATGTTGGTATAGCTGGTATTCAAATGGAACTCATATATATATATATATATATATATATATATATATATATGAGTTCCATATATATATATATATATATATATATATATATATATATATATATATATATATATATATATGATCCATCACTAAAAATACAGGAAGAATGGTTGGTTCCATGTGCCATGTCAGAAAACTTGTCACGCATGGAACCAGCTTCCTGCTTTCCTGTTGATTATGATCTTCAAAAAATTAAATGTGATGTCAATTGTCACCTAGTCCCTCTTGAATCCAACTCTTTTATTGTCGTCATTGATTCTTTCGATCTTAGTAACCGTTTTGCGCTGTAGTGGCTTTTATTGCCTTGCTTTGGGTGAAATGATAAAAAAAAGAAAAGGAAATGTAATTAAGTCCTCTTACTATTTTCTATCTTTACAAAATGTCATATAGGAATAAAGTGTCACTACAGACACTTGAGTTTGAACATAGATCACCAGTGAGCAAACATAGGTGATCCTATTATTGAATTAAGCTGATCACGTGACCATAGAGAAACACATAAGTAGGAAGTGGCACGACACCCAATTGATTGTTATTTCTAGTCTAACCTCTATTACTATTTGGATCGCTATTTCTAGTCTATCCTCTATTATTATTTGGATTACTATTTCTAGTCTACCTTCTATTACTATTTGGATCGCTATTTCTAGTCTATCCTCTATTACTATTTGGATCGTTATTTCTAGTCTATCCTCTATTACTATTTGGATCGCTATTTCTAGTCTATCCTCTATTACTATTTGGATCGCTATTTCTAGTCTATCCTCTATTACTATAGAGACTGCTATTCTGTATTCTCTTCTCTATACTATTTCTCAATTTGGATCACTATATGGATTAATATCCATGCAAGTATTATCGAGCAAGTACTATTAGTGCAAGATTATTCAAAGATGTCTGACACAAGTATTGTTTGATGGTGTACTATAGTTGTATCTGTGATTACAAAATCTCTACTACAATGAGCATTATGAAAGTGGCAACAAGCATTCTTTGGCATCACATAAGTAGGAACAAGTGTTTCTTGACATCACAAAACAAAAGTTAGATCAAAATTGCTGTTATATATGGACTGGACCTCTCCAATCCTCACTTTTGACAGAATTCCAAAGTGTTTATGTGGCATTGTGGGTGATGACTTATTTCCATGAAAACTGTTCAAACAAACTATATTCCTTATTTCTGATGGTTCATATCATTACAGCTAGAACCCAACATGCCACACAAGGTCCAAATCATTATCATTTCCTCCCTATTCCATTAGTACTAAGTACTGTCACTAAGACAGCTTCTTCCCAAGAACAGCTATTTCAAGGAAATGATGCTTTCCCAATCCCTATGATCTTTAAGTTAAGGGTCAACCATTATCTATCCTACATATTCTCATAATCTGCCATTTTTGCACTTAAGTCCATACAATAACCTCATTAAGTAATCCTCTAACTTGAATGGCTCTTGGGTATTGAGTAAACATTCATCATAAAAGAAACCCATGACTCTCAGCACACCATTAGAGAGATTTCAGAGAAAGTGAAACGTTCCAAGAGTGTTGTAGGCAGGGTTGTTAAATCTTACAATGATACTGGCAAAATAGTTAGTGCTTTTAAAACCGGCAGACCCCGCAAAACTTTGGCAAGAGAAGATCGAATAATGCAGCGTATTTCATTAAAGGACCATTTTAAGTCTTGCACAGAAATTAAAAGGGTTATGAATAGTACCTCATGTGTTAATGTGTCAAGACAGACTGTTTCTAGACGACTGCAAGAAATAGGGCTGTTTAATGGAACCCCAGGGAAGAAACCACTTGTTAGTTCGAAGAATAAGAAGAAGAGATTAGAGTTTGCAAACAGGTATGTAATTTGGACATATGAAAATTGGGCAAAAGTATTTTTCAGTGATGAAAGCAAGTTTAATTTATTTGGAAATGATGGAAAAAACAATGTAAAGAGACGTATTGGTGAAAGATTAAGTGCAAAGTGTACTAAGAAAACTGTCAAGTTTGGGGGCGGAAGCGTCATGGTATTTGGAATGTTTTCTAGCCAAGGTACAACGCCTCTTGTCCGGTTACAAACTCGTGTAAATGCGCAGATCTATAAAAACATTGTTCAAGATCATGTTGTGCCAATCATACAGAATTCAGGTTTCGATAAGGCTACCTTTATGCAAGATAATGTCCCATGTCACAAGGCAAAGGTGGTAATGAGTTACCTTAGCGAGCAAGATTTGGAAATTAGGGATTGGCCACCGCAAAGTCCTGACTTAAATCCAATAGAAAATCTTTGGAAGACCTTAGGAGTGAAAGTTATGGAAAGAAATCCCACTAACACGGAGGATGCTAAGATGAATTATGTCTTCCTCCCTCTGCTCAATGTTATGACCCATCAATCAGTGAGGAACATTATAATTCTAAGAATATATATATATATATATATATATATATATATATAGTGTATGTGTGCATGTTGCTTAAAATTTGCAAAGTGCTCAATATCCAAGATGTTTATAGAAAGGACATAGGAATCAACACTGGAATCAACAATGAAAGTATGGGCAACACCTCATGGTAACTGTCATTTTCTCATCTCACTTTGATCTATCTATCTATCTATCTATCTATCTATCTATCTATCTATCTAACTATCTCAAACTTTCAAGAATACAAATTACCCTAAATATCCCAAAAGTCCAGTCTGTGACACCAAAAATGACACTGTAACATTATCTTTGACACCCAGAGATGAAAGAGAAAAAAAAAAAGAAGAAAAAGGAATAGCAAGAAAGTATAAGGAGACAAGAAAATAATGAAAAGGGGAAATAACCACATCATTGCCTGATGATTGCATTTAGCATGAAACAGTCTGTCAACTCTGGGTGTTGACTTCTTTAATTTCCACTTTCATATTTACATATCACTGATATCACTTTGACACATATAGCATATCTTAAAACAATATGATGCATTTTGAAATCCTCACATTATATATTATTGTTGAAGTAATGGCTATATATATATATATATATATATATATATATATATATATATATATAAATGGAGAGAGAGAGAGTGAGTTGGGTGGGGAGTAAAAATGCATGCTTAAATAATCCGAGTAGATCCTAATAATATAAAGTATTAAAACTTATCCACAAAAGAGAGCTCGATAAATTTATTATAGAGCATATAAATAAATTACATAAAAATGAAACACTTACCCCATTCAGATAGCCATTTGACCTGCAGGATATTCTCCCTAGAAGTTGTCAATGCAAAAGCGTTTGTTTTTTAACAAATGTTTTTGCATTGACAAGCCGCAGGGAGAATATCCTGCAGGTGATATGGCCATCTGAATGGGGTAAGAGTTTCATTTTTATGTAATTCATATATATATATATATATATATATATATATATATATATATATATATATATATATATATATAAGAATGAAGATAAAAGGAAATCATCTTAGCTAATGTGTTCTGCCCTCAAATGGATTTTATCAAAGCAAATGTAAGCAGTTTCTTTTGCAGCAAGTATTATAAACAAGAGTTAAATGATGTAAGTTTTTAAAAATTTATAAATTTAAGAAATACGCATAATATTCATCAGGCTAACTGGAAAGTGCAGGTAAATTATGGATGATGCTAAGTGACATAATTTAACGTCTAATGAACAAAAGTGCATAACTGATGTTGTTGAGTTTTTTATTTTTTAGAATCTAATTAATATTTAAATTATGTTAGTTTTAGTTATTTTGGATTAATTTATGAATTTTATATTTTAAAGAAAAGAAGGTTATATATATATATATATATATATATATATATATATATATATATATATATGTGTATTCACTATTGATATATATATATATATATATCAATAGTGAATACATATATATATATATATATATATATATATATATATATATATGTGTATTCACTATTGATATATATATATATATATATATGTATTCACTATTGATATATATATATATATATATATATATATATATATATATATTCACAGCTAATATATATATATATGTATTCACTATTGATATATATATATATGTATGTATATGTATTCACTATTGATATATATATGTATTCACTATTGATATATAGATATATATATTCATTGCTAATATATATATATATATATATACATAGATTTTTTTTCCAATTGTAATTTTATACCAATCTATCTTGCCCACAGAATTGATTTGGGAATTATATATATATATATATATATATATATATATATATATATATATATATATATATATATATATATATATATATCGATCGTGTATTTGCGTTAAATATATATATAAGTAAGTATATTTGTGTTAATTTTAGATTATTGAACTCAACTTTGATATTTGATGCTCATATTCTCATGGAAGAACTTCATGATTTTTATCAGGTTGTTATGGTAAATCTATCTATCTATTTCAGTCTGCTTATATATATATACATATATATATATATATATATATATATGTATGTATGTATGTATGTTTATATTTTGTAAAATCTTGCTTTTGTAACTGACATGGATGCAAATAATGAAGATAGAACTGAATTTTCTTATGTTAGGAAATAGTAAAATACCTTATAATATAATTGTTATATCTTGAATTCAGTGTTTTCCATAATTTTTGGGGTTTATTTTTCAACTTACATCAATAAACAAAAAAATATTTTTTTTATCATACATTCTTTAAAAAATTTGCATAAATGTATAACAACATTTGACTGGATAAAAAATTGTAAAAATAATGTCAGTATTGGAAAAATGTCTATTTTTTCTGTGATTGTTGATTTTTCATAGATTTTCTTTGAAAATGTTTTTAATGCAGTTCTTCACAGAGTGATCTATGCTAAAATATAAACTCTTCAGGTTAAATATATAAAGTAATTTTGTTAAACTTTTCGTTTTGTTAGGTTGATAAATATTTTTCAACTTTTTTTGGTTTGAGGAAATTTGTAAATTTGATTATTATTATTATTATTATTATTATTATTATTATTATTATTATTATTATTCATTGTTCTATACCTTGTTGGACATAATATTTATTGATCTGCATTAACTTTAAATGGGGTGTCCCAAAAATAAGCTTGATATGTAAAAAATATCCTAACATGTCAGATTTTTTTTATTTCAGAACTTACATCAACCCAGAGAAATTTTCCTAGAGAAAAATTTGTCACTGAAAAAAGAATCAAAATCTTAGAATTTTACTTTGGATTTATTCTTCAGTTTCCAATCCTCCTCGAGCTTTTGAACAGCAGTTGTGTTTTATCCCTTCTTTCCAGGATTCACTCTAAAGACTTTTC
>OZ010580.1:11840852-11845852 GCA_963932145.1 Acanthosepion lycidas | reverse complement strand
TCAGATTTTCCAAGCCTGCTTTCCTCATTACAAGCTCAAGAAATTTCAACTACCTTTTCATGATTTTAAGTATAAGTTTCCTTTTTGTTTCCATTTTCTCTAAAACCTTGTCATTGCTCATGTTTGGTCCATCATATCCTCAGCATCTTTCTGTAGAACCAACCACATTTCTGTTGCATTGAGTCTCTTCTTCATCCTTGAGGAGATTGTCCAACATTCACTGCCATATAGGGTTTGGATTAATGGGAGTGGGCAGCAATAACATCACTTGTTATTTGCATGAACATGTGTCTTTATTTGAATCTCATTTAGGGATTTGCCTTTAAAAGCTTTATCTAAGAAAAAATTAATGCCTGCAACAATTGTGTTCTCTGTCCTTCTTGACATGTCTGCTAAATCAAGTAAGCTTCAGGGAAACTAAAACTGAATGCTTTATTTAATCTTGGCAAGGAGATTATCCTTATTCTAATGTCCATGTCTATGGATCTTCTTTAGTATGTTGCGGACATAGAAATGGATAACCTGCAAGACAGAACTTTGTTGTTGTTGTTGTTGTTACTGTTGTGGAGGTTAATTTCTTCTCCACCTCAGCAACGTAAATCCAAGTGTCAAACAAAAGAAGACATTGAGTAGGAGTAAATAAATGTATAATTTATTTACATATATAAAAAATGAACATTGGTGATGGGTTTAAAGGGATAAATCTATAATTTATTTACATATATACAAAACTAATAACTTCTATCTGTTGCTGTTGATAAGGCAACAGGGAGGGAGAGTGATGAATTAGAAGTGAAATAGACATTGGCAGTGGCTGTCATTGTTGGTGGCATTTCTCTCTCAGTATGTCGATGTTGACATCAAACACTGGTCTGTTTTGGGTTCATTTCAATTTGAGCACATATATCTATCAGTTGGCTCAAAATTAAGGTTTTGTTTTTTGTTTTTTTTTTCAGTGGGAGGGACTCTGACTGATTATAATATATTGTTGGTTTGGTTTTGGTTAAAACGGATACATGCATGGATCTGATATGCAGAAAACGTATTTCTGCAGTCTGCTTTGTGTTGTTGAGCAGTTAACATCTGGTTTGTGTAGAAAATGTAATAGAGACGACAAATACTGTTCAGTTATTGCTCACCCTGTTTTCACTGAGTCAGGGTTTGTATGATTTGACCCAGATATTGAATTCACAATTACTTAGATACTAAATTCAAGGGTTCTATTCAAAATTCCTTGAAGGTTATGCTGATTGACAGGCATCTATAGAAAGTGGGAGAGCAGAAATGTTGTTATAAATAAAATAAAGATGAGGATAGTCTGACTGGAAATAATGTAAATAATCTCAAGTATGGGTTAGTCTTAAATCAAAAGGGTAAAGATTAAAAAAACTAATATTGTTTTAATCAATTCACTCAAAGTAAAGTGATGATGCCACTAAAATGCAAGAGGCTCAGAGAATGCAAAAACATTAAAAGGAATTGGAAGCCGAATCCTAAATAGTAATTAAAGGGATAAACCTATACTCCTGCTAAAAAAAAGAAGGGAGGAGTGTGAACTGGATGATAGGTGAACCCATCTACTCCTATTGAAAGACAAAAGAAAATAAATAAAAAAATAAAATAGCAAATAAAATTTCAGAGTCTAAATAAAGACTGTATAGACTTGGAGTAAACTTTAGAAGGAACCGGAAACCCAATTCTAAACAGGAAATCTCTATCTCTATTCAAAAGACCAGGATGGAGTGTGAACTGGATAATAGATGAACCTATCGGGTAATGGGAATGGTAATATTAGCTACTTCCCTACAAGAAGACATTTGACATTTATTGATCAAGCACCCAGTACTGCTTTCAGTTGAAATTTTATCAAATCTTTTTTTTAAGATATCTTTTTAGTAAAACAGGTTTCTCAAGTCCAGTAACTGCTATCTCTCTTTCCAGTATTGATAGCAGTTTCCTTCCTAACCCTTTGTTTGAAGTGGTGTGGAATATCAACATGTTGATTATGTCATTAATTTCTCTACATGAGTTATCAATTTTAGTTTTTGCTGCTGTTGGTAGTCCTTAAATGATATGGTTTCTTTTATTTGGTACCAGTACTTTGTTTATGATTCTGTAGTGCCAGTCCACAATATTCAAAGGATGACCTTTGCCAAGACACCCACCCTTTACTTGCTCAAAGCCTGTTTTCAACATAGATCTTAGAAAGTGGTTGAATACAGGTTACTGCTTAGATAATTCTGAACGGGTTTGCCGCAATGCATGGTATCCATATGAAAGTCTCAAGACCATGACTTTGGTTTCCTAGTGATTTGTGGTTCTGGACAAATGCACTTCTTTCACAAGCCATTCTGGGTTCAATTTCTTTTTCTTCTATGCTTAATTTGTTATAAAGGATCCATATGCCAAGTTATTTGAAGTGTTTTCTATTCACTAATTCCAGATCCTGAATTTTTATGATGAATTCAGTGTTGGTGCCATCTCTGCTTTCATTCCAATTCCAGATCATAGTTTCTGCTTCACAAAGGATTATATAGAGTCCCATTTATTACACAGAGATGTGACAGCAATGGTCAAAATGATCAGGGTTCAGTTCTTCTTCTAGTTATGTACTTGCAAATGTTTTTAGCTAATTTGATGCTCACTGAATATTGCTTTTGGTTTTAATTGGATGAAAAAGTTAAGAAAAGCAAATATTAATAAGATAATGCCTAAATGTCAGTCACTCTTTCTTGATATTTGAAATTTCATTCTAAAAATTCCTTATCTTTCCTCTCTAATTAGTATATTCTGATAAATGTAAATCAGTTTGTGTTCTTTTTACACTGATAATTACACTCATTAACATATGTTCTGATCATTACATTTTGACATAGGCTTTGATATAGGTTTTGATTAGTTGTTAAATATAACATTATCATAATCACTTTATGCTTCACACACACACAAACACACATATATATATATATATATATATATATATATATATATATATATATATATATATATATATATATATATATATATATATATATATATATATATATATATATATATATATATATATATATATATATATATATATATATATATATATATACATACATAATTTGGGCACCTCGAGGTGGTGTAATGGTTAGCAAGCTTGTCTCGCTAGAGCTATTACGACTGAGTAGTGAGTTCGATCCTCACTGGGTACCCCATATTTTCAGCCATGTGCCACATCTGAGCTATACTTGGAAAATCACTATATATATATAATATAATATTTGTCTATATTTCTGAGATGAGGTATTATATACATTATTTACATTATTCGGATTATTGTCCTCATCTTTTTCGCCATATTTGTTAGAATGTTTCAGCATTTCAGTATCTGTCTATATTTCTGAGATGAGGTATTATTTACATTATTTGGACCATTGTCCTCATCTTTGTCGTCATATTTATTAGAACGTTTTGGCCATTGTACGCTCTGGCCTTCTTCAGTTGGTTGGAATATCGAACTGAACAATTTATTTCGTTCACTGTGGTAGACTGTTCTAGTTCCCCGTGCCATGCTTAATGGATGTCAATTATCAGTTATCTCCTGTTAACTTCCCTCTGAAAGTTCTCCACGGGTATTGAACTCACACTCTTTGGGTCCTGTCACTGGATCTAACTAACGCCTTTATCCACTGTGCTACGTGTCCTCGAAGACACATAAATAAGGGGTTCAATTCAACATTCCAGAAGAAGGCTGGAGTGTACAACAGCTGAAATGATATGGTGACAAAAATGAGGACAATAGTCCAAATAATGTAAATAATGTAATATAATATTATTTAAAAATATATATTCATTGCAGCACAGAAATTACCATGTTTTGGAACTAAAAACTAAAATTTAAGTTAAACTTAAAATTAAAGTTTTGTTTAATTTTCAAGCAGTGCTCAATAATTTAAAAAAGAAATGTTTTAATTTTTTTAAGCTAAATAGTATTATATAGTTTAATTTGGAGGGGGAGGGGATTAAAACATTTTAAAAGGGTGTTGCCATTTTTCACGATTCACGATAAAAGTCTAATTTAAGATTGTAAAAAGTAAATATATCAAGCACTGATTTTAAAAATAAATGTTAAAGAACTATGGATTATAAATCTGACAGTACTTCCTTTTTATTTTGATATATATATATATATATATATATATATATATATATATATATATATATATATATATATATATATATGTATATAAATGTAAGAACAGTAAGATATATAATCCGGTGTTTATAATTCGTTGAAAAATGCACCCTTACCCTACCTAGACGTAACCTCTTTTCGAAAGTTACTTATATTTGATACAATAGTTGTTAATAAAAATGAACACTCTACTGCCCCTATCTAAATGATTGGAATTCTCTGTATCTTTTTTATATAATACAAAAAGGCTCAAACACTAATATTCCATGGTTATAATTTATTACATTGGAATTGTATTCATGATCCAAATCATCAGACCTACAAATTCCAAAAGAAATCTGAAATTTTATATATATTGACCACAAATATTATCTATCTATCTATCTATATATATATATATATATATATATATATATATATATATATATATGTGAACTTTATAATCTAGGTCATGCCAACTATGTGAATATCCTTCCTGACAGATCTGCATGGTACTTATGTCAATTTTGTGATAAAATTTGCAGGTCTTCCACCAGGCTGAAGAGACACATGTGAGGGCATGAGGAGAAAGTAACTTTCAAGTAACTATACCTATATATATATATATATATATATATATATATATATATATATATATATATATATATATATATATATATATATATACAAATATATATAAATAGGTTTAGGAAAATGAAATAACTAAATGTAAGTAATTGTATAAGCAAATGTTATAACTTATATAAGCTTAATACTGCCTGTCAAAAGTGTAAATTTTAAATTCATTTTTCATTTCACCTTTGAAAGTGAAGTCTGA
>OZ010580.1:11800852-11835852 GCA_963932145.1 Acanthosepion lycidas | reverse complement strand
GAGAAAAAAAAAAAAAAAATTCAAAGATCATATTTTACTTGTCTTTTTTTTTTTTTTTTTTTTTTTTTTAAATGATTTTTCGAAACTTTTCAATAGAGGCGAAAATATTTTGACGAAATTTACCAAAATCCCATTTTTTTTTTTTTTTTAAGAAATTTCCATTGCTTTTTCTGTTCTGGACAAAAAAATTTACAAATATGAGTTATGCTTAGTTTATTTATGCTGCAAATATATATTTTAAATAATCTTCAGAATCTGGGTGATCATGGCGCAGCAAATTCTTTTTTTTTATTATCTGTGAATTATCTTGACTTCTTCGGAAAGATATTGAAATGTTTTTGCATTGCCTTCACCACTGTTTTGAATTCTAGTTTTCCTTCTCCTGGACTGGTTACCATCTTAGGCTAGAGAGTTCGGTCTACCCTGTTATTTAACCCATAAATGAGGGGGGTGGGTGAAGAAATAAATTCATACCTGACTGAATGACTTTAGTGCAAAAGTAAATAGGCTGGAATTTGAACTCATTTCACTGATTCCACTTTCAATGCTGATATGCATTATGCTACCTGTGCATTTGTTACAAGTGCAACCTTCCATAAATTACCCTTTTGTATACTTTTCTGATAGGTACCTCCAAAAAGTCAGTTATGTGCCATGTGTGATGCACACTTAGGCGATCATGTATCTTTCGATACATGACTGATGAGGCAGATTTTTTCCTGTAGTAGGTTGCCATTTCTTTCTGCAGTAGGCCAGTTGCCATCCAGGGCTATAGAACCTGGTCTGTGCTGCTATTTAGCCATATTTGGGGGGAGAACAGGAGGATTCATACCTTTCCCAAGTGAATGTAATGGATTCAACTGGAATTTGAACTTGGCACTTTGAAATAACGGGTTGAGGAATTGGAGAGCCAAGTTTGAATTCCAGTCGAATCCATTACATTCACTTACATGCTAATACCTTTGGGCAAGGTATGAATCCTTTTCTTCTCCCCCCTGCTACGGATAAATAGCAGGACAGACCGGGCTTTGGATGTTAACTGGTCTACCACAGAAAGTAATGGCAACCTACTGTGGGGAAAAAATCTGCCTCGTCAGTCATGTATCAAAAGATATCATGCATAATTGACTGACTGACCTCAAAAAAAAAAAGATGAGACTTAAGGTTTAAAATGCATTTTAAAAATGAAAAAATTTTCTTGAAGCTTTCATTTTAGTTTTAATTTCAAGGTAAGAAAATAAATTTAATATTTCTAATAAGCAGAATACTCTAGTGTATTTTAAACTGAACTTAAATTAATTAGGAATTATTTGATCTGAATTATTTTTTTTTTTGATTATCAGTAAAATTGCTAAAATCGTCCATATTGACAAATCTGTCAACACAGTTCTCTTTATTAAAAAATCTTTCAAAAATAAAATATGCTTTTTTGAAATGTTATTTGAGAAAAATTAGGTGATTTAAAGTTTAATTAATCTGAACTGGAACAAATATTACTTACTCTTAACTTAAAATATCGCAGAAAAGCATTTCTTTAACATGAAGGTAGGTGTTTTTATGAGATGTCACATTTATCGATAATCTTATGTTTGTGAGATTTATGTAAGTGGGAAATAACTGTAGTAAAATGAAAATTAATTGAGGAAATTAACTGAATTGACTTTGTCAGTGTTTTTATCGAATACTGTGTATAGTTTTCTAAATTCTTGAAATGCTTCTCTGAGGTGAAAATGATTACAGTATTTTCTCAATTATCAGGACACCAGATGGCAGGGGTTGAAAAAATTAGTTCAAATAATTCAAAATTTCAGTTAATGAAATATCTAAATTATCAAAAAAGAATAAAGAAAAATACTCATTTTCTTAAAGAAATTTTAACATGGAGATCCTAAAAATAACATTTTCATGCACTTTGTTCAGGCTTTTGCCCAGTTTATTTTTTAATGAAAAAAATGTGTCAATTTTTGTCTGTTTCTAGCTGGCTTTGCATTTTTTCTACCATTAACTCTCAAAACTGGATTAGCATAGATGTATCTTTAAGGGTAGCTTCTCTGGTTGTACATGCAATCAATTTAAGCATTTGTCAAATATAATTGTTGACTTGGCTTTTGAAGTTGAGTATTGGGGCTGTTGAACTTCAACATGAGCATTATCATTATCATCATCATCCTCCTCCTTTATATTTTCTTGTGCGGGTCAATGATACCTTGGTCACTGTAATAATTCAAATCAGCACTATCGGCCAAAATTTTGGGGCCATTTTCTTAATTCCAAAGAATTAAAATTTGAAGGCTTGCATGCCTTTTTGAAAACTAATTTACAAATTCACTTCTGGTCAGAAGTTTTTCTTCTTAAAGGGTTTTATTCAATATTAATATTAATAATGATAATAATAAATTAACCCATTACTGCCTAAAGTATGCTAAAAAATTTACCTTTTCTCTCACCTAATCTACCTTTTTGACTAATGATAATCTTAAAGCTGATTGATTTAAAATCTTAGGTAACCTCTTTTCTAAATAGTTTCAGCATCCTAGTTTAGTAGGTGTCAATTAAACCAAAGAAGGAATGAAATGTACTTATCATTAAATCTGGAGGGTAACCCCAAACTTTTGGCTTCGAGGAGATTAACTGAATTGTTTTTATCGAATGCTGGGTATAGTTTTCTAAATTCTTGAAATGTTTCTCTGAGGTGAAATATTAGAATGAGTTCAGTTCGGATAAATGAAAAATGTTCAGATGATTTCAGTTTTTCTCTTCATTTCATGGACGTTTGGGTAGTGTAAAGGATAGTGGCTTGAAAAGAGAAATCAGAGAGCTGAGTTCAAATTCCAGTCAGGTGTGTTAGATTCTTCTCACTTTGTAAAGGTTCTTTTGTTATATACATTTATACACAAGTACCTCCCTGCCAACAGCTATGGTAGGACTTGTATCTGGAAAAAAATAATTGTTCATCTCAAAAATTCTTTCTGCAATATTCACTTGCAAAGAAAATAATATTATATATTATGTTTCGGCTTTAAATAAACCACAAAGCTGTAAAAATCAAATCAGTCAATCATTTTGTGTCCAGATAATCGAATTCTGGAAACTCAAAGTATGGATAATTGAGGAATCACTGTATCCGTTTTGGCTAAGCCGCTTATCCTGTTGTACATCTGTGATGTATACTGCTGTTTCTCTTTTCTGTGGTACTTTTTGGTTTCATTTGTTCTAATACTCCCATATGTGCTATATGTCAAAGGTCATATAGCAAACAACCCAAAGATATTTTTGAAAAGGAAGCTCTTGAAAGGTTATATTGGTTGATCAACTTAACAGCTGTACACAGGGCAGGGGGTGTAGTGACTGCAAAAAATCAAGCAACACTTGAATGGTAGAGAAAGTAAAACAGAAAAGCTCTTGACATAGTTATCCATATTGGGCATCAGTTGTTAAATGCATGTCACACAGTGACAGTTAAATATTAACCTGTAGAACCACTCCAGAACACATATCACTCATACCTGTTTTAAATTAATTTTTAAAGGTAAATCATTGTAAATTTTAACAGCTTAGCTAACTACTTGAAGAAGCTTAGTATAAAAATAGATTTATTAGTTTATATAATACAGCCAGAACATCTGCTGACTGTAGCCATTAACACCATAAAACACTTTAATTTTGTATACAATCACAATATTAAACCTAGAAGAAAATTACCTTTGTGTGTACCTCTAAATTGAGTATCATTGGAAACTGATTTAATATTTAATATTGGTTTAAATTGGTCAGCTTTAAAAAGAATTGGAAACTTAATATAAACTCATGTCTTATTCCCCCTACTCCCCTATATTTATAAACCATAATTTTGGAATGAGGAAATTTCACTGAAATATGTTGTGAAGTTTGCAAGTTTCCATCTGAAATTATGAAAATGTGAACTTTAAGCAAAATGATCACCTTCTATGTGCTGAGTCTTTTCAGGTGATCATGGCTCTTCACAACTTCCTGTTCTTTGTAGCTCTTAGTAAGGTTTGTCTTTTCACTCTTCTTCCTAGTCCCTGCTATGCTATCCATTTATATAATCCTGTTAGGTTGGTTACTCACTGTTTACCCTGTCTCTCTCGCTTTAATATGTCCTGTGAGTGTCAAATTTTCCAAGCCCTCTTTCCTCATTGTGTTTCCTTGAAATTTCAGTTGTCTCTATCTGATTCTAAGTATAAACATCCTTTTTGTTTCTATTTTCCTTAAAACTTCTCATTAATGACATATTCAGTCTGTGGTATTTCAGTATCATTCTGTAGAACCATATATTTGTTGCCTCATGCATTCAGCATTCAGGTCAGTATATGAGGACTGATATTGTAGTTCAGCACTCTTAATATAGGTGCAAATCATAGTTATATCATCGAATTCCTCCATATGCAAAGAAATTGACATTCATGAATACTTAATGAATGTTTATGGAGACCAGGTGTTGGATTTGAGCACAGTTAGACAGTGGAGAATGCATTTCAGCAGTTTGAAAGTGATTTTGGGAATAAGTCACTTCCCATGCAATCTTGCACATCTGTCATCCTGCAAAATTGCAAGCATCTTGAAAATGCATTATCAGTGGTGGTGATGATGTAAGAATATTGTGCTGCCTGTATCTGTTGTTGTTTCCCTGGAAATAAATGAGAGCCACTATTTTCAGAGCACCTTCATTTCAATTTGAAAATTCCTTTCAGAATAGTTTTACAAGGATTCTAAAACATTTAGTTCTTGGAAGAAATTGATTTTTTTTTTCTTGTGATAAAAATGATTTCCTATGTTTATTATAAATGAAGATGGCTTTTATTTTATACATTGCCTCCATTTCATTTTCATGCAACTCAGATATAAACTAGTGATTGGTAATGTAACTAGCATTGATTTTCTTTTTTTTTTTTTTATAGAAACAAATGCATTCAAGCTTTTACTCATTCTAATGGCAGAAAACAGAGTGACACAGCAAATACTAAAAGCATATGTAGAAACTAGCAGAAGTACCCATTCATGGGAGAACTGAAGACTGTCTATAATGGAAATCAAAAGAAGCCTGGTGAGCTTCTTCTTTCTGTGATGCCTCCCTTCATGACATAGGCGATTATGGCCCTCCACATCTTCCTGTTCTTATTATCCTTTTACAGATTTTATTACACACATACACACATTTTACTTATTTTATTACACACACACACACACACACACACACACGCATATATATATATATATATATATATATATATATATATATATATATATATACACACACATATATATATATAAATATTCTCAGATTGAGTGTATCTGTAGAAGAGACAACATCAAGAAGAAAAACTATGCTTAGCCGACAAAAAAAAATGTAAAAAATTCACCTTTCTCCCTGCTGGTCCTTGATAGCCTAGGGGTTAGAATCTCTAACTGATGACAAATTGGTTGGGTTTTGGTTGCGGCTTGAAGTGATTGGATGTCTTGACACACTGATGAGCTATGATACAGTGAAAGTCTGTCTGTGGATGACATATTAGGTTGGTGCAAAAATAATGTCGTTTTCTCACATAGTAACATATGTGAGAAAACGACATTATTTTTGCACCAACCTAATATATATACTACATATATATATATATTATATATATATATATATATATATATCCTGGGTTTCATGCCATTTGCGATTGTCAGATAAACTGAGTAATTTTTGAAATTTTAGATTTATTTATGGTTGTGTAAACACCAATATATGCAACCATAAATAAATCCAAAATTTCAAAAACTAATCAGTTTGTCTGACGATTGCAGAGAGCATGTAACCCAGGGTCACAAAATCCAACTAAATATATATATATATATATATAAAACTTTAAAAATAATTAGTTTAAAATAGTCTTCTTTTATGTGCTATTTCCTTTTAGGCAATCATGGCCCTCCACATCCTCCTGTCCTTTGTAGCTCTAAATACGTTTTGCCTTTTTGTTATTTCTCACAAACCTTGTTGAACCATCCATTTGCTCAAGCTCATCATGTATGTTATACGCTGTTTTCTCTTTTTCCCTCAATCTGTCCTGTGAGTATCAGGTTTTCTATGCTCTTCTTCCTCATTACATGTCCCAGAAATTTCAACTGCCTCTTCTTGATGTTAAATATGTTTTCTTTTGGTTTGCATTTTGTCTAAAACCTTGTTGCTCACATGTTCAGTCGATAGTATCCTCAGCATCTTTCGGTAGGACCAGATTTCTGTTGTTTCAAGTCTCTTCATCTTTGAGGAGATTGTATAGCATTCACTGCCATATAGGAGGACAGATATCATGTAACAGTTCTGCACTCTCTTTGCTTCTAAGAAAATTTTTCTGTTTCTTAATCTTCCGTTCACCTTTTGGAACATATCTTTGGCCATCTCAATATCTCTTTGGATTTCAGTATCACACTTTCCGTTTCTCTTTTAGAACACTTCCCAGATATTTGAATTTCTTTACTTATTTTATTTTAGTATCCCTGACCGGTAATTTGCATTTTGGGCTCATCCTTTTGCTTATAACCATGCATTTTATCTTCTTGTAGCTTTTCTTCTTGATTTTTTTTGCTACCTTCTAGAGGAGCTTCTGCAGTTTCCTTTCTGTGTCTTATACTGTTAAGATTGTGGTCACCAATAATTGAATCTTGATAGGACTTCTAATTCTCTCAGAATTGCCTTGTTGTAAAAAGGATCTATGGTTGTTAGCAAAAGAAACAGCCCAACATGCCAATTGCAAATTGGACATAGCAAAATGAAACAAGTACAAAAATTTAAATATCCAGGAAGTGTTTTAACAGAGGACAGAAAGTGTGATGCTGCAATCTGAAGGTGCATTGGGATAACCAAAGATGCCTTCCAAAAGCTAAGCAGAGTATTAAGAAACAGAAAAATTTTCTTTAGAAACAAATAAGAGTACTGAACTGTTACTTGATATCTGTCCTCCCGTATGGCAGTGAATGCTGGACAATCTCTTCAAAAATGAAGAAAAGTCTCGAAGCAACAGAAATGTCATTCTACGGAAGGATGCTGAGGATACCATCGACTGAACATGTCAGCAATAACAAAGTTTAAGAGAAAATGGTAAGAAGAAGGAAACTTGTACTTAACATCAGGAAGAGGCAGTTGAAATTTCTAGGGCACATAATGAGGAAAGATAGCTTGGAAAATTTGATGCTTACAGGATAGATTGAAGGTAAGAGGGACAGAGGAAAATAGGTTTAGGAGAAATAACAAAAAGACAAAATTTATTAAAATCTTCAAAGGACTGGAAATTGTGTTGAGCTATGATCACGCATCTCCTGAAGGGACATGGGTCATAGAGAAGAAGATGGCTGAAATTTTCTCAAACTTTAACCTTTGTGTCTGCAATAAAATGGTGTTTCAAAAAGATGGGTTTTTCCCTTGACACCACTATTATTTTAACTACCTTCTCTTCCTTGGCAATGTTTTTTGTTTTAAAAAGCGATGATTATAATTTTAATGAAACCCAAATATATGAAAGTAAATATATAAAATTGTTCTTTGAAAATCTACGGCAAAAATATTAGACACTATTTATTAGATTATTTATAAGAATCATTTTACATTCATAAAATTCTAAAAATGTTAACTAATACAATGCAGACGTTATCATTTATAAAGAAATATTTTTTTTATAATTCATTGATGGTGGGATAACAGATAGCAGCTCAGACTGAGGAATCGGAGAGCCGAGTTCGAATTCCAGTCGAATCCATTACATTCACTTATGTGCTAATACCCTTGGGAAAGGTGTGAATCTTCTTATTCTCCCCCCAGCTATAGGTAAATAGCAGGACAGACCAGGTTCTGTAGCCTTGGATGGCCACTGGTGTTCTGCAGAAAGAAATGGCAACCTACTACAGGAAAAATCTGCCTTGTCAGTCATGTATTGAAAGATACATGATCGCCTAAGCATGTATCACGCATGGCACGTAACTGACTGACTGATATTTTTATAAAATTATGAATAAATGAAAAATAATAAGTACTGCCTTGTAGGTTTACATATTTTGATAATTTTAAAATTTTTGAATAAAAAGATTTCTTTTCACATTTATAGTCTTTATAAAATCTTTATGAAAGGTAAATAATAAATATTGCATCATACTTTGTTCATATATTTTTAAAATCTTGTAAATAAATATTGCCGAGAGAGAAGGTAGTAAAAAATGATAGTGGTGTCAAGAGAAAAACTGTTCTATTGAGGCACTGTTTTTTTTTTTTTTTTTTTTTGTTTTTTTTTTTTGTGGGCACAAAGGTTAAAGTTTGCCGAAATTTCTTTGACATAATGCATAAAAAATGGTTAGAAAATTTGACACTCAAAGGCTATATTAAAAGCAGGGTAAAGCAGTGAGTAACCTACCTAACAAGACGTCCTAGGTATGACGTTAAACTACATCCACATCCTGGGTAATATGATAAACTACATCCAGCAGCAAGGCTTCTGATGAGGAGGTTTTGAGGAGTGTGGAACCACCTCTTAAGCTGGTGTTTCCAGGTCCACCCTGACCTCGGGTGTTGCACCTGTTAGGGTCCCAACTATGGGCAAATAGTTAACTATTACCAGCAATACTTTTTTGAAAAAAATTATTACCAGCAATACAATTTTGAAGGAAAAATATCACCAGAAACAGATTTTTAACAAAACAAAATATTACCAGCTATAAAAACATTTTGTCGGCATTAAATAACCCATTGAGATTGATATGCCGTAAAACAAAATAAACCAAACCAATCTAAATCAAAGAATACATACTCTATTCATACGAATCTATCCTAAAAATGTTGTCGGCATTAAATAACCCATTGAGGTTGATATGCCGTAAAATAAAATAAAATAAACCAATATAAACCAAAGTATACATGTTCTATTCATACGAATCTATCCTAAAAATGTTGTCGGCATTCAATAACCCATTGAGGTTGATATGCCGTAAAACAAAATAAACCAAACCAAACCTACCTAACAAGCTTCTATAAATGAATGGCCGAAAAGGGAATGGGAGGTATGGTAAAGAGATAAATGTTACTAAGAGCTACAAAGGATGAGAAATTGTGGAGAGCCATGATCGCATACTTACTGAAGGGACACATCACATAGAAAGAATGTTCCTTGGAAGAAATACTGTGAAAAGTAAAACACATATTCTGAGAAAAAAATGTTTGAGTTTTTTTTTTCAGTTCTGAACTAATAAAATAATAAAAGAAAAATTATAATCTTATACTGAATCGTTACAAATTGTAATTATTACTGATGAAAATAAACTCATATAAGAGAAAAGAAGTAGATATCTTCTTTTTCCATGAGGCTCAAGGTTTTTTTTTTATTCTCCATTAAAACCTTCCCCTCATGTATTTCTTGCTTGTGGAACTCTCTTCTCGCTGCATGCTTTCCACCCAAGTTTAATCTTGAAAAATTTAAATGCAGTTTCAATCACTATCTAATATCCTCCTGATTACTCTTTTCTCTCTGTCCTCATTAATGTTTCTGTTCCTAATTCTTCCACACCCTGTAATCTCTTGCGTTTTAATGGCTTTACTTCTTTGCAAGGGGTGATACAAATTTAAAAAAAATAATATATAAATGGTTGACTAATATGGGCGTGTCCATATTATGGTGCCCATGAGAGAACGACACAGATAAGCTTATCAACCATTATATCACGAGGAATAACCTGCAAATCATCTTTTGAGATTGGTGGTAGGTGGCCATAGATCTGCAAATGTGCCATCTAACAGTTTCTTTTCTTGTACTTCTTGCTTGTGGACCTCTCTTCCACTTCCATGCTTTCCAGCCAACTTTAACCTTCAAAAATTTAAATGCAATGTCAATCACTATCTACTATTCTCCTGATTATTCTTTTCTCTCCCTGCTCATTAATGTTTCTGTTCCTAATTCTTCCACACCCTGTAACCCCTTTTGTTTTATTGACTTTACTGCCTTGCTTGGCGTGATAACAATTTAAAAAAATGCACCAACCGAACCTTTTTTTTTGCCTGGGGTTGTAATCACCAAATTCTCCTAAAAGTAATAACATTAAATAATACAATACTAATCTGATAATTTATATATATATATAACTGCAAATTCTCCAGGACAAATTGGACAGGTTACAATTCTGATTTTCTTGTAAGTATTTTAATACTGTCTGGAGCATATCAAAACACCAGTCACTTATTCCAAAGGGTCATAAAAAGATTCTAATGGGATTTCTTTTTGCTTTGTTTTTTTTATTTTTTACATTATTACACTTTGTTATATTTTTTTTTTTTTTTTTTACTGGAGAAGAGTAAATATTTCTCAAGACTGTTTTAAGCTACTGTTAAGTCTTCTTTCTGAAATAATTTGTTGAGATATTGATGAAGCAAATGTATTAATTAGTTCTCCATTGGAAGTTTATTTCAAAGCTTAAAAATGAAGTCAGTGAAAAACTTTTTGAGCAAAAGAAAAACATTGGTATTGTTTCTCAAATTGATATGCTTTACTAGTATTTTTTTTTTAACTGTTAACTTGCGGCAGATAACAATTTGCTGTGTTTTTTGTTTTTTTTGGTGGGGGAAGGGAAAGCCTAAATTCTGAACAAAAAGAGGATTACAGTGAGACAAATTTTAATCTTGTTAGCCATCATTTTGAACTAATGAGAAGCTAAAGATATCTGGATTTGATTGATGTTTTTGCTGGAATTCAATTTTATTTGTCAGTCATTGTGTAGTAGTGGCTGGTTAGGGTTATCATTAATTAGCATATCTATACAAGTAGCCGTTATATATAGGCTTGCTGCGTAAGATAGGGGGCAATGGTCCTTGGACTATAGGACCAATACTGACTGCATTCATCTGCAATTCCTACTTGGAATATAACATAAACAGTTCATTTTGCTCAGGAACTAATTTTGTCTAGATGCAGATAAATATTTTATTTGTATAGATTATTAAAATGACTAAGTAATCACTCATAAATTTACTAACTTAAATTGATTTACCTCCCTTTCCAATACAGATGGGACAGGAAACATATAAATACATATTGATAATTATTATATGATTTGATTATGTTGTCAACTCCTGATTTAGTTTAAATGTATCTTCTATCATTTGTCATGGGTCAGATAAAGTTTCAATTCTTGGCTGGTCAATTGCACACCATCTTAGAACATTACTTTTCATGTATGTATGTATAAATAATATATATATATATATATATATATATATATATATATATATATATATATATATATATATATAAGAAATATAGTCTTATTTATGGAATAAAGTGCTCAATATCAGAGATAGAGCATATGTAAATATAAAAGTGAACATAGAAGTCAACACTTAGAGGCAACAGTCTGTTTCATGCTATATGCAATCGTCAGGCCACATATGCTGTTATTTTTCTCGGCTATTTATATATATACGGGTTATTGGTTCATTGTGGGTATTCTATTATGGCGGTTATTTAACCGGAAGTCGTTTGTTTATTTATTTGGGTCAAATTATATTGCTTGTTTTTATTTTTTATTTTTTTGTTTCTTATTTTATTATTTATTTATTTATTAATGTAGTAAAAATTTGTTTATATCACTTATTTAACAGTTTTGTTTTGGTTTTATATATATATATATATATGGCTGTTTCTCTGTACTACTCTAGTAAGGATATGACACTTCCTACTATGCCCTATCTTTACAAGAACTAGATCAGACTAAATGGAATATTGCTGCCATATATGGTCTGTAGGTACCCAGTCCTCACTTGCCTGTCTTGATAGAGTTCAAAAGCTTCAATGTGGCCTTGTGCTTGATGAATTTTTTTTCACCTGAAATTCCCTTCCCCACAAAACATTGCAAGCTTCTTCATATTGCTACTTTGTGGAATAGACACTCAACAGAATGTTTTTCCAATTGCTACAATCTTAACCACTTCAAGTGTAGGGTTAACCCTAACCCACCTCTAGATAACAGTATAAAATGCATATTTTATAACCCTTTATCTTGAATGGCACTAAGGCCTTGTATTTTGTGAATATTAGTAAATATATATATTCCCAAGAAGATAGAATCCAGGTAGAACTCATAACCATGGAATAATTGTGTTTGAGCCTTTTATATTATATATATATATATATATATATATATATATATATATATATATATATATATATGAGAAACTGGAAAAAGTTTTGTGACTCATTTTTCTATTTTGTCATATTTTTCTAAATACTGTTTGTTGATATATAAAATTATACAAAATTATATATTGCTATAAAATATATAGTTTTAAGGTGTGCTATATTTATGGGTTAAAGTGCTCAATATCAGGTATAGAACATTTGTAAATGTAAAAGTGGACATTGAAGTCAACACCCAGAGGTGACAGTTTGTTTCCTGCTAAATGCAATCGATGACCTGATGACTGTGTTTAGCATGAAACAGACTGTCACCTCTGGGTGTTGACTTCAATGCCCACTTATATTGTGCATTTGGGTAGCAGCTCTTATTCAGCAATCCAAGTTTCATTTATGACAGCTGTGATTAAAGTTTCTAAAATTTTTCTTGCATTCAGACATGTATTTTCTTTTCTGGACATAAAGTTTGTAAAAACTGTCAAACTGTTCTATATATCCAAATGCTTTCAGCTATTAGACATTATCAACAATGTTTTTTTTTTAGTTTTAACTGAATACGAAAAATTTTATATATATGTAAGTATAGTGATGGGAATGTTTTTTTTTTTTTTTTTTTTTTTTTCTTTCCAGACAGTCAGCATGTCATGGTTCAGTTCATAGTTGATATTTTCATTTTTTACGATTAACACTTCCATTATTTTTAGACAGGCATATATGTGTGTGTGTGGATATATATATATATATATATATATATATATATATATATATATCATATAAATTCTGCATAGAGTATATCAGTAAAAGAACAAAATGAATAAAAGCACAAGGAAAACTTAGCTGACACGGTTCATCATCTGAGATGCTTTATCAAGGCAAATTTAAGGGTCTTCTGTTGTGATAAATATATCTATCTATAAAAGGCAGGATGTGTGTGTGTGTGTGTGTGTAACGAATGCATGGCGCAATTTTCGACGGATTTGCACCAAAATTTACATGCACATGCTCTAAGTTAGCGGAAAGGCCAAAACCGACTTAGCATTTCCTAACTCCCATCGATAGTGGAAATAATAAATTTTTTCATGCTTCTACGGCACTTTTCATGTAGTTTGCGTCCATTTTCTACTGGTCAGAGTGAGAGCCTATAGCTGGCTGCCATGAATAAGCAGGAAGATTCTATTGGCCAACATGAGAGCCAACAGCTGACTGACACAAATGTTAACTAGCATGCTAACATGCAAAAAAAATCGATAGCTGCATTCATCACAAGTGGGAAAAATTTAAATCTGCATGGCACTTTACTTCAATTGGCTCATTCGCTTGCTTAAACTCAACGTTGATTCTAATTCTGCAGAACTGGGTTGGATGTGAAAAAGTATTTGTTGTTAACATTCTTTTTTCATTCGGTTTTTCCAGTTACGAGTCCTTTTTTAAAGCTAATCGTTTTGTGTTCATTTTGTTTAGTTCTTTTTTCGTAACAGATTTAATGTTTAGTATAGAGCTTAGAAAAAATTTGCAGTGTGAGAAAGAAGTAAGGCATGTAACAACATCAGCACGGCAAAGGGCACTCCTTTAAAGGCAAGGAATGGCAAAAATATTTTAAATCAAGTGATAGCAATTGCTGTATGAGTCGTATGATTTTTGAATCAAGCACGGGCAACGCCGGGCCATGCTGCTAGTTTATATATAAGAGCAAAAGTGTTATTGGTTTTCCAAAATTTTTTGGTACAGGAGTCCTCTTGGATATTCATCAGGTTAGCGAAAATGTCAGGCAAGTTCGTTGATGTGAGGTGCCTAAATGAAAGTGAGTGGGAGAGTTTATATATGTGTGTATATATATATATATATATATATATATATATATATATATATATATATATTTCTTTTAATTGGGATCTCTCCAAGCAAGGCAGTCATTAGTTCTGTTTCATCTTCAAGCGAATTTCCAAAATCGAAACAGAACTAATTCTTTTGATTTAATTATATAATCCCACTCTCACCCTTTCACTGTTGAAATTGTTAAATGTAACCATGTCTTCTACTCCAATAGCTTCATATCTCGCACCTCTTGTCTGTGGAACTCCATTCCCTTTTCCTGTTTCTCTGACAGCTATAATCTCCAACTATTCAAATGTGCCTTTGTTTGTATCTGTTATTATTTGCTTGATTATCTTATTTATTAGCTTCTTTTGATCATAAATATTCATGTGCAACATTAATAAACGTTTTGTTTGCTCAATTCTGGGATTTTTACTAAACCTTTATAATAATTTGGCACGCTCAAATCACATGCCAGTTTGTTTACATTGCGCAGATCAGTACAGAAATCTCAGTGATTGCACAGGTCTGTGTTGCCAACATTGTGTGAAAATTTTGTGTGAATTGATTGGACGGTTTTTGAAATATTAGAAAAAAAGTTATTTCGATAATAACTTGGCACACAGTGTATGTATACATATATACATATAATATATCCAAACAATTTTTGTTAAATTCAATCAACAAGATGTGTCTAATAATTTTTATATTTTTTATCCAATTTCTGAATAAGTTCATATATTACTTATATGGGTTGAAACTATGAATAAACTATCCAGAAACATGAATTTTGGACAGACAGTTTATTTATAATTTCAATCCTAATGTATAATGTCTCATTCAGAAATTAGAATTTGAATTTCACAAAACTAACTTGTTTTAATGTTTTCTTGCTGCTTAAATACACACTCTCTCTCTCTCTCTATATATATATATATATATATATATATATATATATATATATATATATATATATATCTGTGAGTGTACATTTATTTTCTTTTCTTCAAATAATGGATTTTCAATGGATCTTCCACTAATGTTGAGTGTAAAACTTTCCTTGAAGAGTAGTAATCATCATAATTGCATTTGCTTCAATTTAGCACAAATGACGTTTACAAGTGACTGACTCGGCCTCAGACGAACACCAATGGGCATTATAACTTTCCGAAACTCAAATGCCATAAAAACTGCTTTTATCTCTAAGCAAGTGAATCTTGCATCGCTGGATAAAAAGGAGCCTGTCAGTTTGCACACATGAAAAGTGACGTGTTTTCACTTGGATGAAGATATATCTCAGTTTTTGCAGTGTCACTTTTCGTAATCGAGGTTCTTTGAAAAAAGGGAAATTTTCAAAGGAATACTAATGGAAATGTGTCTATCAACTGCCAGAAGGGAAAGAAATGAAAAAAAGAACAATTAAAATAATATTCTTCTGGTATGTGCCATGTCCCTTCAGGTTGTTGGCGATCATGGTTCTCCTCAATTTCCTGTACTTTGTAGGTCTTAATAAATTTTGTCTTTTTGTTATTTTTTCTGATCTGTATTTCGACATCCATTTACTCAAACTATGTAGATTATACATTGTTTTCCTTCACCCTCTTGCCTCCAATTTATCATGTGAGTATCACATTTTTCAAGCCCTTTTTTGTCTTGTGTGTCTTAGAAATTTCAACTGCCTCTTTCTGATGTTAAGTGTAAGTGTCCTTTGCATTTCTATTTTCTGTAAAACTTTGTTGTTGCTCACATGTTCAGTCAATGGTATTTTCAGCATCCTTCTATAGAACCACATTACTATTATTTCAAGTCTCTTCATCTTTGAGCAGATTGTCCAGCATTCGCTGCCATATAGGAGAACTAATATTACATAACAATTCAATACTCTTTTCTTTGTTTCTCTTGCTTTAAGTCTCTTTTTCATCTGCGAAGAGATTGTCCAGCATTCGCTGCCATACAGGAGAACTAATATTACATAACAGTTCAATACTCTTTTCTTTGTTTCTGACAAAATTTTCCTGTTTCTTAATACTTTGCATAACTTTTGGAAGGCATCTTTCACTATACTAATGCACCTTCAGATTTCAATGTCACGCTTTCTGTCCTCTGTTAAAACCCTTCCCAGATATTTAAGTTTTGTCCTTGTTTGTAATTTGTAATTTGTATGTTGGGCTGTTCCTTTTGTTAACAACCATACATGGACACATGGCACAGTGGATAAAAGCATTAGTTAAATCCAGTGACAGGACCCAAAGAGTGTGAGTTCAATACCCGGTTAAGGCAGTGGAGAACTTTCAGAGGGAAATTAACTTATAACTGACATCCATTAAACATGGCATGTGGAACTAGAACAGTCTACCCCAGTGAGCGAAATAAAGGGTTCAGTTCGACATTCCAACCACCTGAAGAAGGCTGGAGCGTAAAACGGCCAAAAAGTTGTAATAAATATGGCGACAAGATGAGGACAATAGTCCGAATAATGTAAATAATACCTCATCACAGAAATATAGACAGCAACCATACATTCTGTCTTATCGCACTTAAAGTTTAGTCTTTTCTTTTTGCCTGAAAATTGATGTTACTGATACTATATGTCATTTGCAATGTGGGTTGACCAAGAGTTAAGATCATATATTGGTAAACTTGTATAACAACACAAGATTTAAAGCAAATAATACGTATTTTTGCAAGAGCCTATGATTGTGTGCTGTAGTCATAGGCATCTGTAAAAATTGTGTACTATTATGTTAGTTGAGCAAAAGATAAAATTTCCCTATTTATAGCTACAGTTATATCATGTTGGAATGCTAGTTGTTGTATAATCATCAAAGTTAAGCAATGTCAAGCTTGGTCAGTACATGACCGCTTAAGGATACCAACTGCTGTAAGCTTGGATGTGTGGATGGTATAATAGTTAACTGCTCAAAGTTGGAAATCAGAGAGTTGAGTCCCAATTCCAGTCATGTTCATTATATTCACTTACAGGAAAATACCATTGGGAAAGGTATGAATCCACCTCTTCTCATTCCCCCAGGGTTTGGGTTAATTAGTAGGACCTTCATTGGCAAATAAATGTTATCTCCAAAAAATTCTTGTAATTTAGAAATATTTTCTGGCTTTAAATAATTCATAGAAAGTTGATTAAACCATAAAAAAGAACAGATTAATCTTTATTTAAATGATTGCTGTTTTAGTGTCCTACTGGGATACATTTTCTGTTTTCTCTACTCGTGTCTATCTGGCCATTCAGTTTATGTAGATATCTTTGTTGGGAATGCTTTACATATATTCCCTACTCAAATGTCTAGTAATAAGGATGTGTACTCAAGCCATATGGCTCGCAAAACATTAATTTTTTTTTTTTTTTCATTCAATCCCATTATGTTGGCTGAACAACTTTGCTTATTTTAAAAAGTTGGGAGCTCGGTGTCACACCCATGTGCCTCACAGATGCTGGACTCTTGAAAAGGCCTTGGTGAATGCTGTTTTTTGCGACTTCTGTCTATTCTGTGTATCTGTGTGTCTCTATTGGAAAAGCTTTTATACATTCCCTGCTCATAGGCCATGTAATATGGATGTGTACTCTATGCCACAGGACTAGTAAAACTTTTTTCATTCAATCCAGTTATGTTGGCTGAATAAGAGATAGCTTTTCTTTATTTAAATGATGAGGCCTTATTTTTCACCTTAAAGATTCTGGACTCTAGAAAAGGCTGGGATAAATGCTGCTTTCTGTCCATCTAGTGTGGATGGATCTCTCTGTGAGGAATACTTTATATAGATTCCATGCTCAAAGGCTATTTGATAGGCATATGTACTCAAGCCATAGGGCTTTTTTTTTTTCATTTAATCTCATAATGTTGGTTGAAAAAGAGATAAGAGTTCCTTATATAAACAATGTGGTTACAGTGCCTTACTCATGTACCTTATAAATGCTAGCCTCTTGCAAAAGCCATTGCTGTTTTCTCTGACTCCTGCCTATTTTGTGTATGTGCATGTCTCTGTTAGATGTGCTTTTTATACGTTCCTTCAAAGGCCATGTCATAAGGATGTGTGGGCAAACCATATGACTAGCAAGTCATACATTTTTTTCACTCAATTCAAATATTAGACTTGTCAGGCAATTTGAAACCATTTTTAGCTTCTTAAGATCTGGATTAAATATTTGGAAAATGCATAAATATCAAAATTGGTTCTCTCTTATTATTCACATCTCATCATGCAAAGATAGAATGGGTGTAATGGGTTGCTTGGAAAGAGTGAATGACTATCTTTGTTATTGTCACTCTCCAATGTCCATATTAGGCATTAATACATCCATGATAACTGAAGGAAATGAATGTCAAATATAGATTGTGCTTGAGGAGAATTTATATATAGATATGTCATGCAAGAAATTATATACAAATATTTATATACCTGTCATTATTTGTCCTATACTTAGAAACTATAACACATGTGGGTAAAACAGTGTGAAAATCAAGGTCTTACTTGTAATATTTCTTGGAGGAATATGGCCAGGTAAGATGATGTCTTTTGTGTTCATTGTTTGAATTATGTGCTTTTCTTTCTCTCTCCTTGCTGCTGCAGGCTATCATGTCTACATTCTTTGTGGGTCTACACAGCAGTTGGTATTTGTAACTCTAGGAACTGTCCTCACTCATGTCACGACCCTCATGAATTGATCCTACAAAACGTGAGATAATCATCCTCCACACATCTACAGGGACTGGCTGAAAACAACCCAGATTTGTCAGCCTCTTTGCAGATAAGAATTGACCATCAAATTTGCTAATCATTGTTAGAGAAAGAGTTAAAGCATTTCTGTTGGGGATGCGTAATGTTTGAGGAATACTTTAAATCGAGAGGCAGAAAATTGAATGATATCTATTTCTTGAAGCCTCTGCATTGTCTGGTGTATTTGGAAATAAGGTTTCTGTTTTTTAAAGCAGAATGTTTCATATCTTGTACTCTGTCACTCTGAAAAAAGTTTATTTCGTCTTTAGGCAAAGAAGATCAATTCTAGGCTTAGTGAATAAATCATGAAAACACTGACTGATCTTTAAAAAAGAAATCTGTAGTCTTGTTTAGGAATGCAAAAACTAGGTTCTGTGAAACTAAGAATTATTTTTTTTCCCCATATATTTAGAGAGTACCTCTTAGTTGTCATCTTTTATTTGAGAAAAGCCCTGCAATTCTGAAGAAACAGCATTTGACCCCAGCAAAATCAGGAACCATGAATGGACTCTTGTAGAAGCTTCTTGTAGGCATCCCTCCATCTATCTTTGAAGATGATGGAGTTTCCCAGGGTGACTAGACTTACAGCCACATCATGTTTAAACACTGGCTCCCATACCATCACCAAGGTTGAGCGACATTTAGCTTGGTCAGTACATCGATGAGTGACTACAGGTGCTGTAAGTTTGGATGTGCAGGAGGTGTAAGGATAATGGCTCGGAATTGTTTATCAGAGAGTAGAGTTCCAATTCATGTTGGGTTTGTTATATTCATTTATGCACAAATACCATTGGGAAATATATGAATCCACCTCTTCTTCTCCCCCAGATATAGGTTAAATAGTAAGACTTGTATCACTAAACCATTATCATCTCATAAAAAAAAATTCTTACAATATAAAATATATTCTGGTTTCCAAAGGGTTGATAAGCCATATGAAATAAATGAATCAATCACAGCGTGGCTATATAATCCCCATTGTAGACACATGCTCAGGCACATTTGTGTTTCTTAAACATTTATAGAACCAACCTGTGGTGTGTATTGCAACTATGCTGAGTGGACCCAAGTTGCAGTTTATGAAGGTGAGTTCATAATCTGATATGATGAGGAGCTGAATGAAGCCAGTATTCTCAAGCCCTTAGTCACAATGACTTGTGAATTCATGCTAGCATAGCAATCTATGTCTTCTGAACAGCTTCATCGGGCCATTTTCATTCACAAGGTTGAACCTGTGGCATCATTTTCAGGGATTTCCCAATGGTGCTGTATTCTGGGATCGTCTCCTTGGACTAAATGTCTATAAATAAAGCGCAGTGTATGCATGTCCGTCCATCTGTCTGTTTTTTGATCTCGTCAGCTTTTATCTTCCCATATCTCATTATCTTGTCTTTTTAATTCTTGTTCTTTTATTGTTCTCCATTCTTAATACTATTTTTGTTATTGTCTAACACTTAGTAACCCTTGCATCTTTGTGGCTTTCTTGCTTTGCTTGGGGTGAAATGATTCAAGAAAAGAGTAGTACCTATTGTACTTGTTCTGATTGGCTTAGTACTAATTCTTTTAATTTCTTTATAGCCTCCACCACTAATTATATTCTATGGGACAATCTTAACCATGTGGTTGACTTTATTTGAATAGATGAAAACAGCAAAATTGGTTGAAAGAACCGTAATATGCAATGAATTTTCTGAAAAAAATTGCAATAAATTCTTCTAAAACTTAAAAAAAAAATATGCAAATTAGATCACCTTATTTCCATGTGGACTTTCAAAATGTTGCAGTGTCCTCCAGCCTTCACCAGGTTCTTGTCAATCTACATAACCATCAAGGAATTTTTAACTGAACCCTTTATTTAATCTATGGTAGTAGATTATTCTTGTACTTATTTAATATGGCACAGGTATTGCTCACCCTGTTTCTATTGAGTTCAAGTTTGAACTGCCCAGCCCAGCGATTGAACTCATAAATTGTTAGCAAATTCATTAATGCTTTAATTCATTCTGCTAGTAACACATGGGACAATCCTGAGTGAAGCAATTTGGAGTCTTAAACCTAGCCTGCCTGCTGAGGAGTGATCTCTATACCTCAAGTCGCCAAACAATATTTCATGAGTTAATATGACTCAGTCACGGCCACTGCTATTTTACATGGGTTCAATGAAACCAGTTTTTGGTTATACAAAATATCTGCATTTGATAACAGTAAATTACAGACAGCAATGGCATTAGTTATCAGTAGAGAGAAGTTCTGCTTTGGTTAATATTGTGTGTGTGTACCTGTAGCTAAGAAATGGAATTATCTTTTGTTAATTTAACATTTTCTTGTCACAATGAATTCTTTTGGCACTAGAATGGATTCTGGCTTATGAGGTTCTTTAACTTACACAGTTGCTTAGATCCAATTTATTTTCAAGAGGAAGAAATTTTTCACTGTTCATTTAGTAATTTCTGCGTGTCTGACGTAATGGATAGCTGCTTGGAATGTGAAATCAGAGAGCAGGGTTCAAATTCCATTCAGGTTAGTTATAGTTATTTACGCACAAATACCTTTACAAAAGGTATGAATCCATCTTCTCCCTCCAGTAATGGGTTAAATAGTAGGACTTGTATCGGGAAAAATAATTTGTTATTTGAAAAAAAAACAAAAAAAAAAAACTATTGTTAATGCAATATTCACTCATGAAAAAAAATTTATTATAATCCAAAATATATTTTGTATTGAATAAGTCCACAAAGGGCTGATGAACAGTAAAAAAATCTCTGAAACCAATATTTAATATGACTGAATAAATGAGAGAAGTTTATAATTTGGCAGTTATGTGTAACAGAGCTCTAGACTGACTTTTTTCCACTGTTGTCCTGGAATCATTTACAAATATTCTTTTAGCCATTGTGAAATAAATATTTATTTTGATCCATTTGACCGTAGCTATCAACTGTGTGCTTTGCAGCTACTAATCTTTGATCACTACTTTTCCATTGGTCATCTCACTGAGCAAGAGGGCCATAAACAGAGATTTGTAGGAGGCAGTTGAGAATTTCAATTTAGATTATGATAAAGAGAGGTAAAACAAGTCTTGTCTATTAAAAGTTCATGTTTATTTCAACAAAAATTGATAGGAAAAAATATAATTTTCTTGCTTTATTAAATAAAGCAAAAATCTTAACATTTAGATTACAGGATGGTTAAAAAAAATATTTCACTATATATTTCAAATTTGGAGATAATGGAAATCTAAGTCTTTCAACCCTTTCATTTTTCCTTTGAATTTTATTCGACAGTTGAAAAAGAAGTGTTCTCAGTTTTCTTTATTTCTTGTGTTCTTGTTTACTCTATTGTGAGAAAAGAGAATTATTTTCATTGTGTGAAACAAATTGCTTTCAGAATAAATATACCAGAATCTTGATTAAAAATTTTGTATCATTGCAAAATATATAATAAATTGTCCCAAAGTAATATTTTATTCTTGTCGGGACAATAGAATGATGCTAACCTTGAATTCTTATATGTATATTCTGTTTCTGTTATTTCTTGTAAAAGGCCCCCCCCACTCCATGTTTCATCAAGAGCTCTAAGTAGAAGGGAAAATTTAGTAGTCATTTTACCTTATTTACTCTGAAAAGATGTTTGCTAATGTAGCAATCACCAAGTGGACCCTGATTTATTATGATGAACAGGTGCTCTCTCAGGCATGCCCCGTTCCTTGAATGTCTATTGGGACTTAAGCTCAACCCAGACCTCAAGGCGAACTGAAATATATGATCCAAAAATGGTCCTAAAAATACTGGAAAAAGCTCAGTTCCCTGTACTGGTCCAGTAAGTAGCTGACTCCTCTTTTGAGCTGACTGTCTTTGCAAGAGCTAGATCAGGTCAAAAATGGATTACTGCAAATGTCCAGTATTCATTTTCTACTTTCAATAGAGTTCAAAAGCATCGTGACATTCATTGTGGGTGATGACTCTACCATACAACTCCTTTTCCATTGGCGATGTGTTGCAAGTCTATCATTGCTCTATTGCAATTTCCATGAAAAGTATTCAAACTGCATTCCTTAGTTCCATCAGTTCTAACCTTTACGGCTAAGACCTGTCACAAGATGCATATTGTAATGAACCACCCTCATTCTCATCATATTCCATTGGTGAGATGTTCCACTGGAGCAGCTTTATCCCATGAACTGCTGCTCTGTGGAGCCAACTCCAAAGAGGATGCATCTCCATTCACTACGGTCTTAACCTGTTCAAGTCTAGGTTTAACTATTATCTCACTATATATTCCATAAACTGTACCTTTTATTCTGTAACCTCTACATTATGTGATTCTTGAGCCTTATATAGGGTGAAAATCTATGTAAAAAAGTAAGCGCTTTGAACCTGAATTTCTCTCTTGTAGAATCGTTATGTGATTGATTATTTAAACAGGACCATACTTTGGCAACTTTATCATCTTCAAATTAAAATCATTCAGAAAACAATACAGTCATTTTCAGAAATGCTTTCATTAGTATATAATGATTTTTAAAAGCATTCTCATTGTACCTATGTACACACTTGCATGAACACTTAAAAACATGTGATGATCGATGATCTATTTACATTCAGACAAATGTCCTCATCTTTATTGTTGGTGTCACAACATTTTGGGTGTTGTGACATTCAGCCTCATTCTGGTGTCTGTTGATCTGGATAACGTATAGTGAATGTAAACACCAGCGAATACTGGACAATTTCCTCAATGATGAAGAGAAGACCGTAGGCAAGTGAAATGTGATTCTGCAGAAGAAAGCTGAGATTACAGTGGGTGGTGTGTGTGTGTAAACAATGAGGAAGTTTTAAAGGTAAACAGAAACAAAACAGGCTATTATACTTAGAGAAAGAGACAGCTGAAATTTCTAGGATACATAATGATGAAGAACAGTTTTGAAAATTTAACATGCACAGGACATATCAAAGGCAAAAGTGACTTGGAGGGCAATCAGCTGCCTATCAGATGATTTTATATTGTATGGATGGCAGTACGGGGTTTTGGGAGGTATGGCAAAAATACAAATATTAGTAACAGCTGCAAAGGATAGAAAGTTGGAGAGAGCCATGGTCACTTACTTCCAGAAGGTACATGGATAGAAGTACATGAAAGAGGGAGTTGCTGTCTGGAGGACAGAAATTTGCTCATCAGGCTAGCATTACTTGCTTAAGAATCAGAGATGATCAAGTGATAATGAAAGGAGGTAGCTTGCTCTCGTTTGTTATGCATTTTTTATATTGATTTAAAATAACTGAAATAGTTTTGATTAAAATGATGTATTTTTTGTATTTTCAGATTAACTTAAAGATCCAGAAGAGGAATCATACTCCTGCAGTTCACAGATGTCATCGTTTCAAATGAAAATATAAAATCAATTGAGGAGTTTTACATATCACAAGATCTAAAATTAGACAAAGGATCCTGAATAGGAAAAAAAGAAGACTTGAGGGAAAAAAAAAAGAAAAAAATGGCTATAAATTTCACATAAAAAGTAAAACCTATTAAAATAGTGGAAGGAATTTTATTCTGCTCTTTTTTTTTTTTTTTCCTTCTGAATAATAAACATTGGGAATGGAAACACGTGTTCTCGATATTAAGCAGGAAGTTGATACTTCGAATTCTGACTCTGCTAGTGAACAAGTGCAAAAGGAGGTTTTGAAGTGTAATATATGTAGGGAAGAATTTTTTTACAGTACTCATTTGGTTCAGCACATGGAAATGCACTCTCAGGAGAAACCATTACCCTGTATCCAGAATTCACGTACCACAGACTATTCTCGGACTTCAGCAGGAGAAAAACCCTTCCACTGTGAAATTTGTGGGTCAAAGTTTTCAGATAACTCTACATTGAAAGTGCACGTTCGCACGCACACTGGAGAGAAACCTTTCCAATGTGGTATCTGTTCTGCAAAATTTGCTGTTTCCTGTAATCTGAGAACACACATGCATATACACACTGGAGAAAAGCCTTTCCTCTGTGAAATTTGTGGGTCGACATTCTCTGCTTCTTCAAATTTAAGAACACACTTAAGAACGCATTCAAAGGAAAAGCCATTCCAATGTGATATTTGTGAATCAAAATTTACAAGCAAGTCCAATTTGAAAAGACATATTCTTATCCATACTGGAGAAAAACCCTTCCAGTGTGAGTTTTGTGAGGCAAGATTTTCTGATAATTCAGATTTGAGAAAACACATGTACATTCATACTGGGGAAAAACCCTTCCAGTGTGACATTTGTGGAGCAAAATTTGCAGTTTCTTCAAATCTGAAGAGGCACATGCACATGCACACTGGAGAAAAACCGTACCCTTGCGAGATTTGTGGGTCAAAATTTTCTCTGTCTTCACATTTGAAAACACACATGCGAATACACACAGGAGAAAAGCCATTCCACTGTGAAATTTGCGGGTCCAAATTCACACAGATTTCAAATCTGAAAACACACATGAACATGCATTGGCGAAAAAGTCTTCAGGTATGAGAAAATAAGTAAAAAGACACCGAGTTTTTTGCTGATGAAAATAAGTAAAAAGACACCAAGTTTTTTGCTGATGTTTTTTTTTTGTATTTTTTTATTAGGAAATTCACAGAAGTCATAGTTAAAATTTTGTTTAATTTTTTTTTTCTGTGTAAAGAAACTGAAATTGTATTTCAAACATCATTATTCGTTGAATATTCCATGAAAATCATACTTTCTAATAAACAATAAAAAAGAATTTGTGCTAATGATTTTCCTGCTTTCAAAAAAGTCAAAAATTTTATATATCATTTTATAGAATTGCTGTGAGAGAGAGGTATGTGGGCGAGTGGTTACAACAATAGCATTCTGATCATGAGACCCGGGTTCAAATCTCACCATGGTCGATTTGTCAGAAAGGAAAATTCCTGATGTTATTGAATTGGTGGTGGTAGGGTGGGGTGTTGCCCCCGGCATCCAGCAGCTTTGCAAAGCACCTGAAAACCATACTACTTGTTGACTCAAGCCTTGTGAGTGAAATTGGGTAGACAAAACTCTTGGGGGATGTTGAGAGCTGTGCTAGACCAAAGTCAGAAGTCATTGTGACCAAAGGCTTGTGCATGCTGGCCCTGTTCACATTGTTGATCATGCTAGACAACACACTAATTCCCAGAAACTATGACTGAGGTCTACTTGGTAACAGTATAAACCAGAGAGCCGGTGGCTGCAATAGGAATGGCTAGCTGCCATAGTAGACAGGTGACATTGAATACAAGTGGCCAGCTATTATTATTATTATATATATATATATATATATATATATATATATATATATATACATACATATATAGTCTTAAGGTGTGCTATATTTATGGATAAAGTGCGCAATATCAGAGATAGAGCGTGTGTAAATATAAAAGTGAACATAGAAGTCAACACTTAGAGGCGACAGTCTGTTTCATGCTAGATGCAATCCTCAGGCCTGAGGATTGCATCTAGCATGAAACAGACTGTCGCTTCTAAGTGTTGACTTCTATGTTCACTTTTTTATATATATATGTATAAATATGCATATGTTTATATATGTATACATATGTATGTATGTATATATGTATATGAATTTATCCATGTATGTATATATGTATGCTCATATATCTATGTTTAAATATAGGTATATATAAGTAAATATGTATATTTTTATATATGTATATACATATATGTATTTAAGTATAAAGTATGGGAAGCCGTTGGTATAAACCAATGTCTTCTGTTACCAATTATAGGTATTTAAGAATATTGGAGATTTCATAGTTTATTTTGTTCAGGTTAGGTTTCAACTGTTTTATGTATATAGCTTCAAGAATTTTTAGTTTTTGTTTATTGTTTTCATATTTAAGTATAGTTTCGACAAGGATTTTCCGGGAAAATGTTAGAGTTTTCATGTCAACCGTCGTGGAAGCGAGTTTGTGGTGTGACCAATATAAATATTATTTAATTCGTTGGAGATACAATCTCCCAAAGGGCACTTGAATTTGTTAACTATATTGCTTTTTTGCAAATCGCTAACCGGGGGAGAAGAATCATTGCGAATAATTGGATATACTAGATTTTGTGTAGTATATGATTAACTTAATTTTTTGCTAGGATCTGTTGTTGATATATTAGTATTTACTATTTTTTTAGTATATTTTCATCTTGTTTATAATTAGTACGCATTTGATTACGATATAGGAGAATAATATGTTTGAGATTAGTAGAAGCAGTATTAACTACTATTTGCTTAGTATTGAGATTTCTAGGGATGAATCTTATTTGTTCATCAACTATATAGTTTGGAAAGCTATTATTAATAAGTTTTTGTTTTATATTCTTTAGTTCACTATAAAAATCAGTTTTGTGGATGAATTAGTTTCTTTCACGACTCTTGACACTACATTTGAATGATAACTCTAACCATACTTAATACTTCTCTTTTTCACTCTCGACTGGTCATGTGTGACGTCTTGAGCTGCGGTGCGATTTTCGCTTCCAGCGTCTTGTATGCACGAAGTCTTCCATGTAAACAGAAACAGACTATCATCACTGTTTTGTCCGTGTATTGCTTAATATATTGTAATGTGATTGCCATCTTTGATAATGACTTATATAAGCTGAAAGCTTAGATAGGATTTAAAAATATGTATCAATATTGGGATTTTCTTTTTTCGTTTAATGATAATGTTATCAAGCTTATCAGACGATATGAAGAGAATTTACATAAAATAAATAGACAGCACTTGTCTATATTATTTAATGAAACATGGATCAATGAAGGAATATATGTATAAATTCCCAAGAGGATAAAATCAAAGTAGAATTCAATGCCGAGGCTTCATTCTTTGTAGTTTCCTGGAATTAATTTAGCAAAATAAATCCTAAGTTGTTTAAAATAGTAACAAATAACGGAAACTCTGCCAAAAACTCCGATGACATCATGTAAAATTGAAAGATTAACGCCAGCATAAACATTATTGAATATTAGTAGTCATATATATTTTTTCGAATGGTAACTCTCACCAAAAAAATAGATGCCATTATGTAAGCGTTCAAATAGCCAACGTTGCCAACACATTAAAACTTGAAGTTGTCATGCATCAATTTTGAGTAGAAACTCTGAAAAAGAAAACATTGATGGAATCATGTAAATGTTCAAATACCCAATATACCAAGAACGAAATAATGCAAAAGTAGTCTTATATGTAAATTTCGAAAGTTATTAGTGTTATAGAATGCAGAGGTTAGCGAGCGATTGGTTAGAATATCACGTGTGCGTGGAATTCTATCAGTAAGGGGTCGTCATGTCTGTTAGCCCCAAAACGGCGTGAAGTTGGCCGGAAAATCCTGAATCGTCGACACGCTTTCTTCACCCAGATTCAACTGACAGGCTAAGGCCCCACGTAGTGAAATGCTTGGACAACTAGTATTTATTAATCCACCCACGAGGATTAAATGTGGCACAAGGCCGGTTTAATGTGGGTAGCCCGCGAGCCCGTAGGCTCGGCCAAAAATATGACCTTTGAACCCGCTTTGACGGGTTCAGGTCCTGTCTACCTCCCCGAAGGAAACGTTGCCCTTCGGCAAAGCTTCCTCCGAGTTCCTCTCTGCATTAGAGAGTTCGACAGAAGCCAGCCCGCATGATCACAAAGCACAGATACTACACTTTGATCCTAAACGGGCCGGGCAGCTGGACAACTAGTCGGTATGCGTTCCCTTGAATTTCCTCCTCCCGCTTCCTTCTAGAATCGATGCTATAAAATCTGTCCCTCTTGTAACGAATAAGAAAAAGAAAGGGTCTTTCGTTGATACAATTTATGAAGTGGTCCGAGGCGCTGAAGCCAGTGATGACATAGAACGCAACTTTAACAAAATTATAGATGCCATTTTGGAGGAGTTCTAATATCCTAGGTAGTATGACCGCATCACGCTTAATGTTCAAGTGTGTTTAATCGTTTTAAATTATTAGGTTGGTGCAAAAATAATGACGTGATAATGTCGTTTTTTGACGTATTTTTTAACGTCAAAAAACGACATTATCACGTCATTTTTGCACCAACCTAATACTTAAATTTTCTGTTCGCTTGGACATTTTCTGATTGGTACTCATTCTGTTTTTTGTTTGGTCGAATTTAAATTGCTTGCCTAGTTTCCAGGGAATTCCTTCCCATCCAGCCGTGTTTATTTTGGTACTCTTTTTTTTTTTTGTTAAATCTGATCTATCTCTTTCCAAACAAACATCATTTGCTAATTTTCTCTTTATTAAAACCTTCCTTTCTCCTTCAATTGCATTTCCTACTGATAACTATTGTTTGGTAGAATGGCACTTGAACGGGAGGGAGAGAAACATTATATTGTACCAATCTGAGTGAGGAGAATCTGTATCCCTTAAAGTCAGCATTCAAAATCCGGGGTTTGTCTGGGCCCTACAACCGATTGGTACACGATTAACTGTTATGTAAGTAGATAAGCTACGAGGCAAGATAACAATCGATCTTCATAAAGCTTACCCCATCAGATTAGTGAAACAACCAGTGAGCACTTAATTCTCTAAACGAGTAATTGGTCTGAGAACTGCCCTTGCTGATTATTACTCTGTAGCATTCACTTGATGATTTATAAAATAATAATAATAATAATTTATGTATGGCCGACTGGTGCGAACAGAGGACTTGCAACGTCATGATAGGGCTACTCAGTACATACATTGGTCAATATGTCGCGCATTCGGCTTTCCTCGCAAAGAGAAGTAGTGAGAAAAAATCCACCACAAGTTATAGATTGAGATGTTTGTCATTCACTTGGGGTTCAGCGTTCACTTTTAAAGGGAAACATGGGTAAATCGACCAGATATAATTGTGAAAAACCATGTCTTATGATGGATGTGGCAGTCACAGCCGAGAAAAAAAAAATAAACATTTCACTGAAAATGTTTCAGAAACTAAGTAAATACAAAGAACCAGAGCTAGAAATCAGTAGAATGTTGTTGTTATTATTATCATTATCATCATCATTATTATTATTATCATTATTATTATTTGTCTTTGTTTATCGTAATACGTGTTGCCCCCACCCAGTCTTAACGAGAGACTTCAAGTTTTTGCATCAGAAGATGAAAACAGATGAGGTACCATGCAGTCATAGAAAAAATGTAATTGTGCAAACTGCAAAGAGATGCAAAATGTGATAAGAACCCACGAGAATGCTGTATTGCAACTCACAACTTTTTCTCAAAGTGACAATAAAATCAGGTAATATTGTTATGTTCAAATGGATTCAACACAACAAAATTACTGAATTGTGTTTAATCGAAATGCAGATTTTGTGATAAATACCCAGAAAGAACTGGCCATCTTGTATTAGGTCGCAAAGAGATAGTGGGCCAGTACCTGCACTGGAAAAGATGCAACTTTTGCGGGAAGAAACAGCAAGAAAATAGTATGAATCTTCATCCAAACCCGGTTACAGCGACAGGGCGTATAACAAATTTTGGGGACTTTACAGTACATACAGAACAATCATAGCTAATCGGCCAGGTATCCTGATCAAAGATCACACAAACAAAATGTGCTTTCTTATTGACATGGAAATCTCCGTGGATTATAATGTATCTTTGAAGATCTTTTTAAAAAAACTATCAAAATAGAAAGATCTTGAAGTGGAAGTCTCAAAAATGTGGCATATGAGGATATCAGTATTTTCAGTTGTATATGGAGCACTCGGATTGACTGGAAAACATTCTGATAGACTTATTGAAGGGATTCCTGGTAGCCCATGATTTTAAAAAGCATAAAAGTATTGTACTCGCATGTACCGCTCAAACATTACAAATAACTTTATCTATGTAAAATATGTGTGATCTTAGTCATTTGTGTTTACAAAAATGATCAGTGGAAAATGTCATAAAGCCATTTCTGACCTTAGGTCTCTGGTTGGGAGCCGAAAGGAAATGTGTATACAATAGAAATCCAAGGAAATAATAATAATAATAATAATAATAGCAGTAGTAGTTTTTGTTGTTGAGGAGGAGGAGGTGGAACATACTGATTGTGTTATAGTAAAAGTAACAAAAATGGATTGTGAACTACCATAACGCATAAAGAAGTAAAAACGTCAATGGATAATTATTCCGCTTAATAAAACCAAACAGAAGTAAATGAGGCAAAACACACACACACACACACACACACACACACACACACACACACACACACACACACACACACACACACACATATATATATATTAATATCAATCCTCTTCTCCCTCTAGCTATTTGCATGGACAGACTGGGTTCTATAAACTTGGATGGCAATTGATTTAGGAGGACAACTCTGAATTCAAAACCTGACGGCGGGTCGTTTGGGGAACTTGTGGCCCTTCAAAAAGCATTCACCACTTTAAACAAATCAGATGTACTAGTGTCTATCTGATCTGTAATGGAACAAATACACCGAATCAATAGCTTCATCTACCGAAAGGATTGTTTGGGGACCTTGTGGCACGTAGTACACCAGGGGTCTGTACCCGGGCCTTCAAAAAGTGTGGTTGGTCTTGCACAAAGCATTCGCCACTATAATCAAATCATCAATCAATATACAAAAAAAAAAAAAAGGAATTTTATTATTCTTTTTAAGTTCATATGTATTTTAAGGACATTTTTGCAATTCTTATTGTAGTTCATATATTTCATCAATGTTTTTCCTAAGATGTGGCAATCGTCAACATATCTTAGGTAGATGGAGGTTTTTTTTAAAACTACTAATATTATTTTCAAGGTTAGCCATATAAAGATTACTAACACTTAATTTAGAACTGAACCCATGCAAACACCATCGCTTTATACAAATATATTGTTTTTGCGGTCAAAGAATGGAACTTCAGCAGTACAAGTTAAAAGTTGTTTCCGTAATATGTTGGGTCTAATTTTTAATGGCGTGAGAGATGGATTATTGTATATATTTCTTATAATGATGTTGATCCTTTCTCTAACTGGGGTATTGGTAAATAGATTTTCAACATCAAGTGAGTCTAGGGTCTCATGATTAGGTTTTTGTGTCTTTAGGATTTCGTTAAATTAAAGAGTTGCTTTAATGCTGTATTTACTGGGGATGTATGGTGTAATAAGTTGGCTTAATTATTTTGGTTACTAGATAAACAAAAGTGAGGACTTGAGATATAATAGGACAGAGAGGAAATTTTGATTTTTGTGTTTTTATGGTGCCATACTATTCTAAACGTTATTTTGTGGAAACGCTTGTCTGATCAAATAACGTGGTCATTTTATCATTTTCTTGTGTCCTTATACTCTCTCTCTCTGTCTCTCTATGTTTATATATACACACATATGTACAATCACACACATACACACAATATAAGAACAGAAGAGAATGATGAACTGGAGAAATGACCACGACATTTGACACATATACACATACACACGATCACGCACACACACACATGCGGGCCCACACAGAGAAAGAGGAAAAAATTAACCTAAAACTAATAGCTAGCACATACATTAATTACGTCAAACTTACTATCATTTTAAACGTTATTTTTTTTTTGTGGATACTCGTATATGAGTTAGATGATGTGTTTATTTATTAAACAGTATATTTATTTTCGAGAAATCTTATTAAAGAAAGATTTGCTCTCTCTTTCTCTCTGGCACGATTCGAACCTGCGTCCCCTTCGGCAGAAAAAGCTAACGTTAGACTCGGCAAGCATTACTTTCTTTAGACAAATTGCTGTCAAAGTCAGTATAACGTTAACAAAAAAAAAAAAAAAAAAAAAAATGCGAAAATCGGCATTGCTGAAACTTCCTAACGAATGGACTGAACGATTACAAAAAGGAAACAGTTGAGATGCTGAATATAATACCAATCAGCTAAGTGACACATTAATCAACTCTGAATTCAAAACCTGCGGAGGGTCGTTTGGGGACCTTGTGGCACTTAGTGCACCAGGTCTCTGTATTCGGCGCTTCAAAAAGTGTGACTGGTCCTGCACGAAACCTTCACCACTATAATCAAATCTCATGTGCCGGTGTCGGGCTGTCGGTTTTGAAGGAATTGATCTGCTTGACCATCATACGTCGAATTCGACGGGAGAGTCAATATATATATATATATATATATATATATATATATATATATATATATATATATATATATATAAAAGTGAACATAGAAGTCAACACTTAGAGGCGACAGTCTGTTTCATGCTATATGCAATCGTCAGACCACATGTGCTGTTATTTTTCTCAGCTATTTATATATATACGGGTCAGTGGTGCATTGTGGGTAGTCTATTATGGCGGTTATTTTACCGGAAGTTGTTTATTTATTTATTTGGGTTAAATTATTTTGCTTCTTTTTATTTATTTTTATTTTTTGTTTCTTATTTTATTTATGTATTTATATATTTATTTAATCGGTGTTTTTATTAACGTAGTAAAAATTTGTTTATATCACTTATTTAATAGTTTTGTTTTGGTTTGAGAATTTAATTAAAGCTATTCATTCGATTTTGGGGTTGATTGTTGTAGTTTGTTCTAACTATGATTTTGGCAGGAACAGTTTTTAATTTGTGTTTATTTGGGTTGATTATCTTTATTTGTTTTTTCTAACGGTAACTTTATCGGGATTGGCTTGTTTATTTATTTACTTGGATGAATTTAGGTCAATTTATTTTACTTGTGTATTTTCTCTTTTCGGTTTTTCGATTTTTAAGTAACGTAGTATTTATTTATTTATTTTTTTTATTATTTTTTTTTTTTCGTTATATAACAGTTATAGGCATTTTTTTTATTATTTTTTGGTTCGATTTTTTAGTCTAACTGATATTTTGGTCATAATGGTTTGCTAATTTTTTGATTATTTACTTTATTTATTTGGGTTCGTTTTTTTTTGTTATTATTATTATTATTATTATTATTATTATTATTATTATTATTATTATTATTATTATTCTATTTCGTCTATTCTAACAGGTGTGATTTGGTAATTTGTTTGGATTAATTAATTTTGCTTATTTTATTGTTATTTTGTTTATTTGTTTATTTATTTGTTTTTATTTTGTTTTTTCCGTTTTCAATTTTTAAGTAACGTAGTAAAATTTGTTTTCATGTCTGCATTTTGAGATGAGCTCGGATCTTTTATTTACTAATTCATTTTGGTCTGGGAAAGTAATGATAGCTATTTTTCCTCCAAGTAAAGTTTGCAAGTTTTTGATTGATTGTTGTAGGTTGATGATCTTTTCCTTATTTTCCAAGATATTTTTGGTGTGATGTGCGTTTTGTTTTTATTTCCCCAGATATACTTAGAAAGCATTGTACTGTTCGCATATTTACTATTTGGGAAAGATGTTTTGTGTGTATAATTTCTTTGTTTCCAGGGTCTTTCAGTTACTTCTATGTATACTTTTTCTTCATTATCAGGTGATTTTATCGTGGCTTGGTATATTACGTTCTTTAGAAAACAATTTCCGTTTAAGGGACATTCGTTCTTTATTCTGCAGTTGCCCGTGGGTTTAATTTGTTCGTGTGGTTTGTTGGTAATTTTCCTGTTGTGCTTTTTTATTATTTGTGCCATGTTCTCGGTGCAGCTGTAGCTGATTCTTACTGTGTTTTTGTTGAATATTTTGTGGAAATTTTCCGGGAAGTGTTTTATGTAAGAATTTGAAGAATATTTTTCCTACGTTTGTTTTTACGTTTTTGCTGTACGGTGGGTTGAACCATATGATATTGAATTTGTTTAAATAGTCCGAATAATGTAAATAATATACATAATACCTCATCTCATAAATATAGACAGATACTGAAGTCTATGTTACAGATTTTCCTTAAATTCGGATGAATCTGAAACACTTTTTGCAAACTCCAGGGGTTATATATATACATATACATATATATATATATATATATATATATATATATATATATATATATATATATATATATATATATATATTACAACTTTAATAACATTTTTATAGTCTTTTATGTAATTGGTGTGCATCCGGTTACATTAAAACATAGTTTTGTGTATGACGATAAACTACACCAGGCAGTACGACCTCTGATTGGGAGATTGAATATTTTGTGTAGCGTGGAACCACCTCTTAATTGATGTTGTTCTCAGGTCCACCCTGCCTCAAAAGTCTACCCTTGTAAAAGTTTAAAAATACATATTCATAGTAAAATTATCAACAATATACTTTATAGTAGAATTACCAACAATACAGATTAATTTGACTTTGCTA
>OZ010580.1:11683352-11795852 GCA_963932145.1 Acanthosepion lycidas | reverse complement strand
TATTTATATCCCCCAAAATTGATATCACTTGTATATCCTGGTTTGATCAAGCATATAATGCTCAAGAGTGAGTGGCTTGGGGAAAGAAGAAGTGGCTCTTGGGGCACAATCCGTTGGTTTACGTATACTGGAAGAGTATCACTACGGAATTTAGTGAGGAGCGGTGTTATATTGAGTCACCGAAGCCCGTTGGTCCAGATAAGAGGCTTGTGTTGGATTGTAATGGTACGGTTTCGATTCTCGGTAATGGATGCGAACTGCTGATGAGTCCCAAATAGGACGAAATGGCCGTGCAGTACGTTCAGCATCCTGTTGAGGATTCTTCTAGACTCGATAAATTACTGTCAATGATTATTCTAATTCCTCAAAAATTCTATCACTTGTATATCCTTGATTGACTTAGCTAATGCTCTGAAACTGAGCGGCTAAGGGGAAAAGGAAAGGCGTTGCTCTTGAGGCCCAACCCGTAGTCACCGAGGCCAGTTGGTACAGTTGGTATGACGCTTTCCTTGTATCAAAAACGTCCGGTAGTGGATGCGCACTGCTGATGAGTTCCAAATAGGACGAAATGGCCGTTCAGTGCTTTCTGGATCCTGTTGAGGATTCTTCTAGACTCGATGAATTACTGTCAATGATTATTCTAATTCCTTAAAATTCTATCACTTGTATATTCTTGCTTGACCCAGCCAACACTCTGAAACTGAGCGGCTAAGGGGAAAAAGAAAACGCGTTGCTCTTGAGGCACAACCCGTAATCACCGAGGCCAGTTGGTACAGTTGGTATGACGCTTGCCTTGTATCAAAAGTGTCCGGTAGTGTATGCGCACTGCTGATCAAATATGACGATATGGCCGTTCAGTGCTTTCTCCATCCTGTTGAGGATTCTTCTAGACTCGATGAATTACTGTCAATGATTAATCAAATTCCTTAAAATTTTATCACTTGTATAACCTTGCTTGACACAGCTAATGCTCTGAAACAGAGCGGCTAAGGGGAAAAGGAAAGGCGTTGCTCTTGAGGCACAACCCGTAGTAAGCTAGGCCAGTTGGTACAGTTGGTATGAAAGCTTGCCTTGTATCAAAACGGTCCGGTAGTGGATGCGCACTGCTGGTGAGTTCCAAATAGGACGAAATGGCCGTTCAATGCTTTCTGCATCCTGTTGAGGATTCTTCTAGACTCGATGAATTACCGTCAATGATTATTCTAATTCCTTAATATTCTATCACTTGTATATCCTTGCTTAACCCAGCTAATGCTCTGAAAATGAGCGGCTAAGGGGAAAAGGAAAGACGTTTCTCTTGGGGCACAACCCGTAGTCACCGAGGCCAGTTGGTACAGTTGGTATGAAGATTGCCTTGTATCAAAATGGTCCGGTAGTGGATGCGCACTGCTGGTGAGTTCCAAATAGGACGAAATGGCCGTTCAATGCTTTCTGCATCCTGTTGAGGATTCTTCTAGACTCAATGAATTACTGTGAATGATTATTCTAATTCCTTAATATTCTATCACTTGTATATCCTTGCTTGACCCAGCTAATGCTCTGAAAATGAGCGGCTAAGGGGAAAAGGAATGACGTTGCACTTGTGGCACAACCCGTAGTCACCGAGGCCAGTTGGTATGAATTTTGCCTTTTATCAAAAGTGTCCGGTAGTGGAAGCGCACTGCTGATGAGTTCCAAATTGGACGAAATGGCAGGTTCATTGCATTCTGCATCCTGCTGAGGATTCTTCTACACTCGATAAATTAATGTCACTGATTATTCTAGTTCCTTAAAATTCTATCTCTTGTATATCCTTCCTTGACCCAACTAATGCTCTGAAATTGAGCGGCTATGGGGAAAAGGAAAGTCGTTGCTCTTGTGGCACAACCTGTCGTCAACGAGGCCAGTTGGTACAGTTGGTATGACGCTTTCCTTGTATCGAAACGGTCCGATAGTGGATGCGAACTGCTGATGAGTTCGAAATAGGACGAAATGGCCGTTCAGTGCTTTCTGCATCCTGTTGAGGATTCTTCTAGTGTGGATGAATTACTGTCAATGATTATTCTAATTCCTTAAAATTCTATCACTTGGATATCCTTTCTTGACCCAGCTAATGCTCTGAAAATGAGCGGCTAAGAGGAAAAGGAAAGGCGTTGCTCTTGAGGCACAGCCCGTAGTCACCGAGGCCAGTTAGTACTGTTGGTATGAAGCTTGCTTTGTATCAAAAGGGTCCCGCAGTCGATGCGCACTGCTGATGAGTTCCAAATAGGACGAAATGACCGTCCAATGCTTTCTGCATCCTGTTGAGGATTCTTCTAGAGTCGATGAATTACAGTCAATGATTATTCTAATGCCTTAAAATTCTATCAGTTGTATATCCTTGCTTGACCCAACTAATGCTCTGAAAATGAGCGTCTAAGGGGAAAAGGAATTACGTTGCTCTTGGGGCACAACCCGTAGTCACCGAGGCCAGTTGGTACAGTTGGTATGAAGCTTGCTTTGTATCAAAAGGGTGCGGCTGTGGATGCGCACTGCTGATGAGTTCCAAATAGGACGAAATGGCTGTTCAGTGCTTTCTGCATCCTGTTGAGGATTCTTCTAGACTCGATGAATTACAGTCAATGATTATTCTTATTCTTATTCCTTAAAATTCTATCACTTGTATATCCTTGCTTGACCCAGCTAATGCTCTGAAAATGAGCGGCTAAGGGGAAAAGGAAAGACGTTTCTCTTGGGGCACAACCCGTAGTAACCGAGGCCAGTTGGTACTGTTGGTATGACGCTTGCCTTGTATCAAAAGTGTCCGGTAGTTGATGCGCACTGCTGATGAGTTCTAAATAGGACGACATGGCCGTTCATTGATTTCTGCATTCTGTTGAGGATTCTTCTAGACTTGAGGAATTACTGTCAATGATTATTCTTATTCCTTAAAATTCTATCACTGGTATATCCTTGATTGACCCAGCTAATGCTCTGCAAATGAGCGGCTAAGGAGAAAAGGAAAGACGTTGCTCTTGGCGCACAACCCGTAGTCACCGAGGCCAGTTGGTACAGTTGGTATGAAGCTTGCTCTGTATCAAAAGGGTGCGGCTGTGGATGCGCACTGCTGATGAGTTCCAAATAGGACGAAATGGCTGTTCATTGCTTTCTGCATCCTGTTGAGGATTCTTCTACACTCAATAAATTACTGTCACTGATTATTCTAATTCCTTAAAATTCTATCAGTTGTATATCCTTGCTTGACCCAACTAATGCTCTGAAAATGAGCGGCTAAGGGGAAAAGGAATGACGTTGCTCTTGGGGCACAACCTGTAGTCACCGAGGCCAGTTTGTACAGTTGGTATGAAGATTACCTTGTACCGAAATGGTCCGGTAGTAGATGCGCACTGCTGGTGAGTTCCAAATAGGACGAAATGGCCGTTCAATGCTTTCTGCATCCTGTTAAGGATTCTTCTAGAGTCGATGGATTACTGTCAATGATTATTCTAATTCCTTAAAATTCTATCAGTTGTATATCCTTGCTTGACCCAACTAATGCTCTGAAAATGAGCGGCTAAGGGGAAAAAGAAAACGCGTTGCTCTTGGGGCACAACCCGTAGTCACCGAGGCCAGTTGGTACAGTTGGTATGACGCTTGCCTTGTATCAAAACGGTCCGGTAGTGGATGCGCACTGCTGATGAGTTCGAAATAGGACGAAATGGCCGTTCAGTGCTTTCTGCATCCTTTTGAGGATTCTTCTAGAGTGGATGAATTACTGTCAATGATTATTCTAATTCCTTAAAATTCTATCACTTGGATATCCTTGCTTGACCCAGCTAATGCTCTGAAAATGAGCGGCTAAGGGGAAAAAGAAAGGCGTTGCTCTTGAGGCACAGCCCGTAGTCACCCAGGCCAGTTAGTACTGTTGGTATGAAGCTTGCTTTGTATCAAAAGGGTCCCGCAGTGGATGCGCACTGCTGATGAGTTCCAAATAGGACGAAATGACCCTCCAATGCTTTCTGCATCCTGTTGAGGATTCTTCTAGAGTCGATGAATTACAGTCAATGATTATTCTAATTCCTTAAAATTCTATCAGTTGTATATCCTTGCTTGACCCAACTAATGCTCTGAAAATGAGCGTCTAAGGGGAAAAGGAATTACGTTGCTCTTGGTGCACAACCCGTAGTCACCGAGGCCAGTTGGTACAGTTGGTATGACGCTTGACTTGTATCAAAACGGTCCGGTAGTGGATGCGCACTGCTGATAAGTTCCAAATAAGACCAAATGGCCGTTCAGTGCTTTCTGCATCCTGTTGAGGATTCTTCTAGACTCGATGAATTACTTTCAATGATTATTCGAATTCCTTAAAATTCTATCACTTGTATTTTCTTGTTTCACCCAGCTAATGCTCTGAAAATGAGCGGCTAAGGGGAAATGGAATGACTTTGCTCTTGGCGCACAACCCGTAGTCACCGAGGCCAGTTGGTACTGTTGGTATGACGCTTGCCTTGTATCAAAAGGGTCCGGTAGTGGATGCGCACTGCTGATGACTTCCAAAAAGGACGAAATGGCCGTTCAGTGCTTTCTGCATCCTGTTGAGGATTCTTCTAGACGCGATGAATTACTGTCAATGATTATTCAAATTCCTCCAGAATTTATATCATTTATATGTATTGTTTGTTTCTTATTATTTTGTCCTGTTCTTTTTTTTCTCTTTATTGAAAACTTTGTCAATTCTTTTTGTTGGCATTTCTGTCAAGTTCATTAACCTATGTACAATTACTTTACTATCTGTCTATATCTATGGCTTATATTTTTATTGCATTTTCCCGCTCAATTTCAGAGTATTAGCTGGGTCAATTAGCTGCATTCTCTGTTCGTTTTCATTCTATTTATTTAAAATATTTTTAAACGAAGGATTGCTGCTTATATATGTGCATATGTGTAATTGTACCCGCATTAGAAAAAAGAAAATATTTCGTTTCTTTTTAGTTTTCAGATACGAAAGACAAAACAATGGCGATGCTTTCCGATTAGGTGAAGTCAAAATGTGTAAATATTTCATGAAACCCGTTAACACGAAAGTATTTTCATTTCTTTGCTTTTAATAATGATGTTTGTAATTTGTAGAGTTGTAAAGGAAGTCAAGGGCATCGCATCTCGTACAGTATTTCTATAATCAATAGACACCGTCAGTTTATCGATAAGAGATCCCGATATAAAATATCAACATATAAACTATTTTGAAAACATCTCTTTTGCTGTATGGAACAGGAATCTCTACAAGAACTAAACACTCGCTGAACAAACAATGAACGAAGCCACTGAATTGGTAATCAAACAGAGATGTCGTTAAACAATGGCGCCGATTATAATTTCAATGATTAATAATGGTTTTGTTATGCTAAACGCGTAAGAATCTTTCTTATAATGCAAGGGGAAGACTATTTGGGATATTTATTATTCTCATATCGTGAGATAGATCTCATATTGGCACCTTTAGAAGAAGATTTCGGATAAAATTCAAATGAAAGTATTAGGTTGGTGCAAAAATAATGACGTAATAATGTCGTTTTTTGACGTTAAAAATACGTCAAAAAACGACATTATTACGTCATTATTTTTGCACCAATCTAATAAGTAATAAATGTGAAAAAGAATATTAAAGGAAAAAAAAAAGTTTGACTATTTGATTTCGAGGTCACTGAGTTCGAAAATAATATTAAAAACTGAAGTAATAATATAATTCTGCTTATATAGTCAGTTAATTAAAATGCGCGTTAACCATAACTTGCATCATGGACTATTCCATTTTCATGACAAGAATAGTTCGACTGAAAAATATATCAGAGATGTTGTTTGGTTTTAATGAGGAAAAGAAAATGACGAAGAGAGAAAGAAAAAAGCTAGCATAACTGAATTGATGACGTTCTAATGAGTTTGAAATCTGCTTCAATGAAATGTTTTCAGTGAAAAATTGAGAAAAATAGAAAGGAACAAAAAATAGATAAAGGAACGGAAGAGAAAAGAAAGAAATATGGAAAGGGAAAAAAAGGAGAGAAAGAAAGGGAGAGAAAGGAACGGAAAGAAAGAAAGAAAGAAAGAAAAAGTAGAAGTGATAACGTTCTCAGGCGGTTGAAGTCTGCTTCAGTAAAATGAAAATATGGTAGAAGGACAAGAAAAAAAATATAAAGTAAAGAAAAATAGAGAAAGGATCGGAAGAAAGAAAGAAAGAGAAATGAACGAAAGAAAGAAAGAAAGAAAGAAAGAAAGAAAGAAAGAAAAAGTAAGGGAAGTTATAATGTTCTCAGGCGGTTGAAGTTTGCTTGAAATGCAAATATGGTAGAAAAATTTAAAAAAAGAAATATAAAGAAACGGAAAATAGAGAAAGCCTCGAAAGAAAGAAAGGAAGGAAGAAAGAAAATAGATAAAGGGCAGAAAGAAAGAAAGAAGGAAGGAAAGAAACAAAGAAACAAAGAAACAAAGAAAAAGTAGGGGAAGTGATAATATACTCAAGTTATTGAAATCTGCTTCAGTGAAATCGAAGTAAGGTAGAAAAATTAGAAAGAAAGAAAGAAAGAAAGAAAGAAGAGATAAATTGAGAAACGGACCGGAAGGGAGAAGGAAAGCCAGAACGATAGAAAAAGAAAAAAAATGCAAAGAAAGTGATAACGCTCTCATGCACTTGAAATCTTCTTCAATGAAAAAATTCTGGGAAATAGAAAGGAAGGGAAAATAGAGAAAAGAATAAAAAATATGCAGAAAGTAAGAGGAAGGAGGTGAAAGAAAGAAAAAAGAAAGGAAGTGATAACGCTCTCATACGTTTGAAGTATGCTTCAGTGAAATGATAAATCTTGTCTAATTTCAATAATTTCCTTTAAAATCTCTTTAAATAATAATCTGCTGTCATACTTGAATGTAAGTTATATTTATTATTGTAATATTTGGTTAAAGTTGGTAAGCTCAGATATTTCGCGATGTAAGGCGTTGTGGAAAGATGAATGGAGGCGTAACGCCGCCATCACAAATGATCACTCTAAAAACCATAATATAACCTCCAACACTTTCGGAATCCTCTGCACTTTCCTCAGGTTCACACCCAAGCTGAAATGTTCGTATTGGAGCTTCCGACGCGAAAGCCAAGAAGTACAGCATGCCATTTCCGAATTTCTAGCGGAGTGAATTGAATCATGTTTCTCAAAGACAGCGCCTAACTGACTGTACTATAATGTGCAGACGATAAAATCAAAAACAAACAAAGCGCATGCGCGAAAGTAAAAGTATAAAATAACGGCTATTTACACATCGCATCTTGTATATATATATATATATATATATATATATATATATATATATATATATATATATATATATAAATAAATTTCCAAGAGGATAGAATTCAGGTAGAAATTGATGTCCAAGGCAGATTAAGAATATAATATAAAAAGCTCAAACACTAATATTCCATAGTTATAATTTATTATATTGGAATCGTAATCACGATCCAATTTACAAAAGGCATTGAATTTGTAGATCTGATTATATATATATATATATATATATATATATATATATATATATATATATATATACACACAGAGTGTTCGTTCTAAACGTGTTCATTTTTTCAGATATAGTACTCAAGATGTTAAAGTTAACAGACATGGACGAGTGGGTACCACCTCAATAATGTAAAATGGTAACCTGCATCATAATATCATAATGTTTCGTGCCGGGCATTAAAGTGACAGCTGCTCAGTGCTCCTTGGACAATTTTAAAGCAATAAGACGTGAAATGGAGAACTGCAATGGAGACTACAAGGCCGTGGCTCGCAAGAAATAACACGACAGATGTTCTTATGGCATTCGTACACCAGGACTCATCCAGTAACTGCTGGCGAAAGTGATCGGTTTGGTTTGATTTGGTTCGTTTTACGGCATATCAACCTTTAATGGCGATTAATTTTTTTTTCAAAAATGTATTGCTGGTAACATTTTTTTCTTTCAAAAAATCTGAATCTGGTTATATTTTTTCTTCAAAAATTTATCGCTGGTAATTTTTTTTGCAAAAATGAATTGCTGGTAATATTTGTTTTTCAAAAAGATTATTGCTGCTAATAATGTATTGCTAGTAATAATTTTTTACAAAGTATTTCTGGCATTGAAACCTATTTTTACACTTTCATGGTGTTTTGATCCAAGTTTTTTTGTTTTTTTTTTGTTCAACTATTTACCCACAGCTGGGATACCCTAACAGGTGCTACCCTCCCGGGTCAGGGTGGATCCGGGAACACCAGCAATTAAGAGATGGTTCCATGCACCTCAAAACCTGATTAGACGCCTTACTGTTGGATGGAGTTTATCGTCTTACCCAAGACGAGAAAATGATGGAACACCCAAGCAAGACAGTATAAGTTTTTGCGCGGGAAATAGATGTTGCAATTTCAGTCATGTATCTGGTCTTGAGTGAGCACATCCGCCATTGGTCATACAAGAGATTTAAATGTCAACTTCTTACGGAAAACGAGGAAACTATCAGACAATGGCAAAGACATTCCTGAACATTCAGTTGAACCAGGGACAATCTGGTTCTTTTTCTGATATAAAGATGGCTTGCCTACAATCCATATGATGTTTACTCAAACCCTGATGGTTTTTCGATGTGTCTCCTAGTGAAGGTGATGTCATGCTACCTAACATATTTGAACAGGGTCAATTCAGATGTCTTTGTGGAGTTGCGTAACAGCCTTAGTTGGAGACAGTGGCTGCTGGAAGACCATATGTGTGGTAGCAAGATCCAGCTTCCTGCCACAACTCCAGGAAGAGTTAGTAGTAGTTGTCAGATAATTTCTATGTCGATACCAGCAGCAACATCTGGCCTCCTAACATATCTTATTGTAATCTTATGGATTATTATGCGCTTATCAGATTGAGGAGTCGCATCAAGGTCGTGCTAGATGCTGAGGGCAACTTCTTTGAGTGAATTGTCTTTTGATTACTATAACTTGTATTCCACTTTTCTAATTTCCTAATATATTGATTTTTGGCTTTGTTTCCCGTTAAAAAAACAATCAACCCCCGAACATCCTGTGTATACGGCGGAAACTTATACGAGAACTAGCAAGATAACAAAAGTAAAAATAGAAATAATTTGGCAGAGGAAGTAAAACCGGACAAGAAAAGACGTGATAGGTTAACAGGAATCGTTATTACTACAATATATAAAGCAATAGTAAAAAAAAAAAACAAAAAAAAAAAAACGAATTTGCCCTACTTCATCGACAGAATTCGATATCAATGTTATTTACCCACCGCAATCCTTTACATAGTTGGTAAGCATGTGCTTCGTCGGGGATACATACAGTTTTGAATTCAGTGTTGTACTTCCTTTAGACCAAGGTTGAATATCATGATCTGCTCTAATGTTTAACACGTAGTTGGTATCGAGAAAAAATGAATTCAACAAGGGTATTTGTGAATGTAACGAATTCGTATAACATTCGAACTCGACACGTCGGTTTTTCCTCCCGATTCGCTAATCACTGCGCTAATGCAGCAATAATCGCATGAATAAAAAAAAGTTAGGAAAGCAAACACCAACCCAAGAAATAGGCACAAATCGTCATGATGTCAAATACAAATAAAGAAAGAGAACGAAACCTTAGCTCTGAACTAGCAAATATGTATAAAAGTGAAAAGATGGAGATTGTCAAAATATAAAAGAAGAAAATGACATACCTGCTCTAATAAATAAATAAACAAATAAATAATAAAATAAAAAGCAGCGAAAACAACGCGTCCAACTAAAGACAGACAGAAAGAAAAGGTATGAGAAAAGAAAATACATTTTCTGAACGAAGTAATACTTTACAGGTAAAAAAATACACGTAGAGAAAGGAAAAAATAATCGAATATCACACACACACACACACACACACACACACACACACACACACACACACACACACACAAAAGAAACAAAACAAACTCTATCAAATGAAGAAGTGAAAGAGTTTTGGAATAAGACACTGGGGAATGAAAAGAATTCTATGAGGAACGTCGAACAGATTAAGAATTGCAATCTGAATTATAGACAGATGAACAAGAAGGGGACAATATAAAAGGAAATACGATAAGCTTTCAAAAAAAAAAAAAAAAAATCCGAAAAAAAAAAAGAAATCAAAAAGAATAGCTGAAGTACCTACCTTCTGGTTAAATGCGTTTCCATTTATGCACGAACCATTAGCAGTCTGGCTAACCGAAGGCATTACAAATGACATTGGCAGCTCTCAAATTACCAACCAATCACGTTTATCCACAACAAACAAAACGCTTATAATGATTTTAAGTGGAAGTGTGTAATAACACCTTTAAAACTAATAACGCTATACTTGAAGAGAAAAAGGACGCTAAAAAGGTTTTTTTACGACTGCAAAGATCAGTTGCTGATCAACAAGATATTGATAGAAAAGTGCCATTCAAGAAACAAGAACTTAGGCAATGCATGGATAAACTATAAAATGTTTTTGACAAAGTCCTACAAGGATTAATTAAATGTTCTCTCTTATTAATTTTCTAAAAGCCAGTACGAAGAAAAATGAAATTCTATGTGAAGCACATTAATGATACATTTAAATGCGGTAACATATTCGACCATATAACGCGCCTCTCTTTCACGGCCCGAGCATATTCACCCCATGATGTGTCTGGAGTTTTCGTTCAGGTCGGTGTGCAGAAACACTGAGAATACACCCTGTGTACGTCCACATTAAAAACAAAAGGTGAAAATGTCGTCATGAAAGAAATCGAATACTGTTTCCAATATATTTTGGTCATTTATTCAGGGGTTAACTTTGTCCCGTTTAGGGAAGGGATAGATAGGTGACACTTTGTAAACATTGTGTTACTTCTGACACGACAGACTAACGAATTAGCTTTTCCCTTCGTCCAATGGGGACTCTGCTCTATCGCTCCTCTGTCCATCTTTACATCACGACGCGCGCCTGGCAAATTGTTAACGGATTGCTTAAAATTACTCCTTAACGGGTGATCAGGAACTCCTCTCGATAGACAGCCTATACCACGCGAGCAGGCAGCATCGGAACTCTTTTCAATTCTAACTGTGACTGTTTATATAAGACTGAGAGAGGAACTTTCTAACCTGGATAAATAGCACTTGTCAGTTGGTGAGTGTTTTGAGGATCTTTGTAGATCTCACAGCTGGTCATAGAAGAACTTGACACTTTAGACTCAGATTAAATAATTTGCCGTTCAGTATGTTAGTGTCCTGATCCAAATCGTGTAGGAAGTCTTGGGTATGACGATAAACTACATCCACGTCCTAGGTAGGACGTTAAACTGCATCCAACAGCAAGGCCTCTGATCAGGAGGTTTTGAGGAGCATGGAACCACCTCTTAATTGCTGGTTTCCCCAGGTCCACCTTGACTCGGGTTGGTAGCACCTGTTAGGATCCCAGTTATAGGCAAATAGTTGATCCCTAAACTGGGGTCAAAGCATTATAAAAGTGTAAAAAAATGATCCGGGGTGGTAGCACCTGAAGGATCTCAGTTATAGGCAAATAGTTGATCCCTAAACTTGGGTCAAAGCACTATAAAAGTGTAAAAAATGATTTAACAACAAAAATACTTTGTAAAAATTATTACCAGCAATAAATTTTTGAAGAATAATTACTACCAGCAATAATTTTTGAAGAAAAAAAAATATTACCAGCAATAAAAAAATTGTCGGTATTAAATAACCTATTAAGGTTGATATGCCGTAAAACAAACCAAACCAACCAAATCTTGTAGGGAACGTATAGGGATATGCTTACATATCAACAGTGGAATATTTTACGAAGTTCTTCCTTCACGCTTATTATTATATACCTCATTGTAACTCTGGATTGGCGGTAAATAAGAAGTTGTTGGAAAAGTGTTGTTCAAAAAATGAGAGCTTAAGCAACCCAGAGATAAATCAAATTTTAGAGTCTATCTATGTATTGCTTAAGTTTCTGGTTTTTTATCATATCCTGCTTTGATGTCATGAAAATTAATGTTTATTTGGCTTTTAATCAAATTTCCAAAGTCAATATGAAAAAAATGAAATACAATCTTAATCATGAACAGCTTAAATGGTAAATTCAAATGTGATGAATGGAAGATGAATGGAAGATCAATTATACAAGATTTCAACGAAACTATTTATCATGTTTATTATTCTGTAGGGCATTATAACCTCGATAATTTAATTATTCTGTACGTGCATTATAATGTCGAGATTTTATTATTGTGTACGTGCATCAAATATCGATCTTTTATTATTCCGTAGTGCATTATAATCAAAATCTTTCATTATCCCGTACGTGTATTATACAGTCGATTTTTTATTATTCTGTACGTGCATTATAATCACGATCTTTTATTATTCTGTCGTGTATTATAATGTCGATCTTTTATTATTCTATAATGCATTATAATGTCGATCTTTTATTATACTGTACGTGCATTATAATGTCGATCTTTTATTATACTGTACGTGCATTATAATGTCGATCTTTTATTATTCTGTACGTGCATTATAATGTCGATCTTTTATTATACTGTACGTGCATTATAATGTCGATCTTTTATTATTCTGTACGTATATTATAATGACGATCTTTTAATTTTAATACGTGTATTATAATCTCGATCTTTTATTATTCTCTACGTGCATTATAATGTCGAGTTTTATTATTCTGTTGTGCATTACAATCTCGATCTATTATTATTCTATAATGCATTATAATGTCGATATTTTATTATTCTGTACGTGCATTATAATGTCGATTTGTTATTGTTCAGTACGTGCATTATAATAGAACATTTATTATTCTATAGTGCATTACAATCTCGATCTTTTATTATTATGTCGTGCATTATAATGTCGATATTATATCATTCTGTAGTGCATTATAATATCGATATTTTATTATACTGAAGTGCATTATAATGTTGATTTTTTTATTATTCTGTACGTGCATTATAATGTCGATATTTTATTATACTGTAGTGCATTATAATGTCGATATTATATCATTCTATAGTGCATTATAATCTCGATCTTTTATTGTTCAGTGCGTGCATTATAATAGAACTTTTATAAATTCTCTACGTGCATTATAATCTCGATCTTTTATTATTCTGTAGTGCATTATAATGTCGATATTTTATCATTCTGTAGTGCATTATAATATCGATATTTTATTATACTGAAGGGCATTATAATGTTGATTTTTTATTATTCTGTACGTGCATTATAATGTCGATATTTTATTATACTGTAGTGCATTATAATATCGATCTTTTATTATTTTGTAGTGCATTATAATGTCGATCTTTTATTGTTCAGTGCGTGCATTATAATAGAACTTTTATAAATTCTCTACGTGCATTATAATCTCGATCTTTTATTATTCTGTAGTGCATTATAATATCGATATTTTATTATACTGAAGTGCATTATAATGTCGATATTTTATTATTCTGTACGTGCATTATAATGTCGATATTTTATTATACTGTAGTGCATTATAATGTCGATATTTTATTATACTGTAGTGCATTATAATGTCGATCTTTTATTATTCTGTAGTGCATTATAATGTCGATCTTTTATTATTCTGTAGTGCATTATAATGTCGATATTTTATTATTCTATAGGGCATTATAATCTCGATCTTTTATTGTTCAGTGCGTGCATTATAATAGAACTTTTATAAATTCTCTACGTGCATTATAATCTCGATCTTTTATTATTCAGTACGTGCATTATAATGTCGACCTTTTTTTATTCTCTACGTGCATTATAATCAAGAACTTTTATTATTCTCTACTTGCATTATAATCTTGATCTTTTATTATTCTGTAGTGCATTATAATATTGATCTTTTATTATTCTGTATTGTATTATAATCTTGATCTTTTATTCTTCTGTACGTGAATTATAATCTTTATTTTTTATTATTATGTAGCGCATTGTAATATCGATTTTTATTATTCTGTGTGTTTATTATAATCTCGATCTTTTATTATTATGTAGTACATTATAATCTCGATGAAACAAATCGATTCAAGTTATATACACGATATATTTAATGTGAAACAAATGGATTCGGCTATTGTTCGGTTCACATGTTTCTTTATCTGTTGAGTAAAAGTAGAACTTTATGGTTTCCTGTTTAGAATTCAGAGATGAATATGCATTATGATAGCTCCTGATCTGGCATCTAGTCTACAATCGATATCCCACAGACGTGCCGTAGTCTCCATCTGTCTCTTCTACATGTATTTTCACGGCAACTGTTCCGACGATCTAATTTCGCTGTTTCCCGGACTACGTGAATTTAAGTGAGCTACTAGACTGGCATCTCGTTCCAACTCTTTCACTGTCAACACGGTTCAATGTAAGCTACTCTTCTACTCAAAGAGCTTCCCGTCTGTGGAAATTCCTCCCCCTTACTTGCTTTCTCGATGATTATAATCTTCAAATATTCAAGTGTAATGTCAATCGACATCTGACACCTGAACTTGTTCACCGTCCTTCTCTGTATCCTTTCCTCAAATACGCCTTTTGTTCTCAATCCTCTGTAACCCTTTGCGTAAGAGTGGCAATGATTATGTTTCCGCTTCTTTCATCTAAAGTTTTCTCATTCTCTTTCAATCCCAGTAACCCATTTCATCTGGGTGGCGCTGTCTCCTTGCCTTGAATGAAAATGATTAACAAAATTTATTAATCACTTGTTCAACATGGAGGATTTGAAACTGTTTGCAAGAAAGTGATTATAAACTAGACATTATTTTAGCTATAGAATAATCCAGAACCTATAGTGGGAGCAAAATACAGATAGAAAATGTATTCAGTAAATATACAAAAATAGAAAGAGGTGGAAGACAAGGATGTGTCTTCTCACCGGACTTATTAAACCTATACAGTGAGGCGATTTTGAGAGAATTCCGACCAGGAATTCATTATTGGTGGTCAAAATCTTAACAACATACGATATGCAGATGATACTATGTTGATAGCAGATACAGATAAGGAACAACAAGGACTACTACAGAAGGTACTGAAAGAAAGCCAAAAGAAAGCACTAAACAACAATTGCAAGAAGACAGTATTGGTGTCAAGAAAGGAAAGTGCTCAACATGCAAATTACAAATGTGAGATACCAAAACCAGGCAAGTACAACAAGTTAAGTTTCTGGAAATGCTTTAACAGTAGACGAAAAGTCCAAACCGAATTCTGGAGGCGTATTGGGATAGCTAAAATAATTTCACAAAGCTAAGTAAAATATTAAGAAACAGGAAAATTTCATTAGAAGCGAAGAAAAACGTACTGAACTATTATGTAATCAGTCATCTTATACGGCAGTGAATGCTGGACAATCTCCTCACAAATGAAGAAGAGACTTGAAGCAACAGAAATGTGGTTCTACAGAAGAATGTTGAGAATAGAATGTGCCGAACATGTGAGTACTATCGAAGTTTTAGGGAAAATGGAAACAAAAAACAAAAAAAACAAAACAAAAAAACAAAAAAAGAACAACACTTATACTTAATATAAGAGGGAACCTCAGCGTGGTGTAAGGATTAGCAAGCTAGTCTCACTAAAACGGTTACGACTGGAGAGTGAGTTCAATGCCCCATACTTTCGGCCTTGCCACGTCTATGCTACGTATGGAAAATCACTGTATTAAATATAAGAAAGAGATGTACACTATTTACATTATTCGGACTATTGTCCTCATCTTTGTCGCCATATTTATCACAACGTTTCGGCCGTTGTACGCTTCGGCCTTCTTCAGGTTGGAATGTCGAACTGCACCCTTTATTTCGCTCACTGTTTTAGTTTCACGTGCCATGTTTAATGGATGTCACTTATTACTTATTTTCTGTTAATTCCCCTCTCCAAGTTCTCCACCGCCTTAAGCGGGTATTGAACTCACACTCTTTGGGTACTGTCACTAGATCTAACGCCTTTATCCACTGTGCCATGTGTCCTTGAGGACATCTGGGTATGAATTTCTGGGTATAAGTTACATTCAATAATTAAAAAAAGTAAAAAAAAATTCACATAAGATCTGCAAACGAATGATAAAGATGAAATTGAAGGCGAAATACCCCCAAAAAGACGAAAACAAATGAAAATCAAAATTATGTGTGAAGAAAAATGGCCGATGATCAGCGCTTAAGTCTCTAATATCGATAAAATTGTTGATCTGTCAATCATTGCAAATCTCTGGATTGAAATCAGTAATAGAAAGGGATATTCGAGCAGGTCAAGAGAAAGACTCCCTAAAAAAATAGGCTCTGGCTGTAGAGCCTAGAATACACCCACTATATAGGAGGAATAAAACCCCATAAATTTACCACCTACAAAGCAAATGCTTATAACTTCATATTTAACCAAACAACAATTACTTATCCCCAAGGCAGTTGAATGCACAGAGATTCAAATACGAGATCTCTCTGAAAATAACGGAACTGGGTGTTCTGTGTGAGCTATGGGCGAAAGAAGGATAAGCTGATTGTGTTATCATTTAACACGATATCTTGGTAGTATATAGCTGTAATCTTAGCGTTTGCTTCGCTCAGTGCGCGAGAAAAGACGAGAGTTGTGGCAGGACAAATTGTGGCTGTTTCATCACGACAATGAACCTACTCACAAAGTTCTGTGCATCCGCTAGTTCCTGGTCGAGAAGACCGTCAATCTACTGGAACAACATCTCTGTTTACTTGATCTTTCTCCCCGTGACTTTTTTTCTCTTCCCCAAACTCTAGATGATTATCAAGGGCACCCGTTTTGAATCCACGGTGGCCATCAAAAGGGCGGTAATGACTAGGCTGTGACCATCAAAAAAAGAATCCTTCCAGCTGTGTCTAGAAGCGTGGCAGAGACGGATAGAAAAGTGCATTAGACTGAAGTGGAATTACTTTGAAGGGGAAACCATGTCGTTTGTTGTTTGGAATTGATATAAACTGTGATACCAGTTCCGTTACTTTTCAGACAAACCTCGTATAAGAGACTGATATTTTCCTATACCCTAACCAAGTAAATCTTTCCAGACGCAAGTAGAAGCTAGTAATATTTATCTATACAAGAAAATATTTATCAAATAAAAGATACTGGGTGTTGAAATGCTGTGCAATCAACCTACATGAGCCCAAGATCATACCGGAAGTATGAAATTAATAAATGTTAGTTTTATGAGGTTGTTCGGAAAATAATGTCCGATTTTAGAATGAACTCTTATCCCTGAAGTAATATATTTAGATAGTGTTTAAATCAGTCAAAGTAGGAACCCGGGGCATCTATATATTTCTGTCATCGCGTTCCAATGCCAATTATGTATTTACGATAAAACTTTAAAGGTTTAGACGCCAAGAAATCTTTGAATGCATTTTGTATATCTCAGTGCAACTGAATGTCCTTTTAAAGAAAAAAATACGTCAATATACTTAAAAAAAAAGTTGTAATCAGTGGTCGAGATATTAATGGAATATGATGAACGTTGCAAAGCCTTCTGTTCCAAGTCGGCGAGCTTCTGTAGTATTATCTTGGAAACATGTGACCGAAAAGTAGGATTGAACCTCGTGGATTAACCTGTGTAAAACGTATTCTGCTTAACTGAATGTGCATTTCATCCATCCTGCTAGCAGAGATACACTGGATAGATTCCAGAAAGGTGCAATGGATAACGCTGGACCACCAGACAGTCACCATAATCTTTTGTTGTAATTTCAGTTTTGGAACGTGTTTGGGTTTTTCGTCATGATCAAGCCAATGAACAGATTGCTTCCGATTGTCGTAAAGGATCCATTTCTCATCACATCACTATTCGATCAAGAAATCGATCTTTGGAATTTCCCAGATGCATCATCGAACACACTTCAAAACCGCGAACTCGTTGACTTTCATAGGGAACTTATTTATCGAGTTTCTTCATTTTGCTAATTTTCTTGACATGGTTCGATATTCTTGAAATGCCGACACCCATTACTGAGATATTTTTCTGATAATTTGACTTGATTTTTGTTCGACTAGTGTATTCAGATATCGATTGCCAATTGCGGATTGACATTCTCTACCAGCCTGATCTTCAAACATTTATCCTCACTTCAGAATCCAATGGCATACTGTCCGATCATAAGTGAAACCTTCAATGCTCTGATAATGTTGTCAACAGTACAGAAACATTATGACCAAGTTTGAACTCAAGCAAGAAAGTGAACGCATCTCTTTTTTTTCCTGTTCAAGATGAGGGTCATATACTGTTTTAAGTTAATTTCTGAAAGCGATTGATATAAAATAAAAAAAAAATTAACAAAGAGGACCCATTAGGAATGAGCAATATATTCCTCTGCAAATTTTATAAAGATCTTTTAGAATATAATTAATCTTGGCATACGACGCCCAAATAGCTTAGCTAGATTTTTATTGCGTCACATGCATATAATAATTTGCAAACAAAAGCTCAATAATGTTAAACCAAAATGAGTAATACATGTTGGGAATTAATATGATCTTGTGTACAAGTCGGACATTTGTCTGCTTCAGTAAAACGGTCTCAAGAGAAATCACATTTGAAAAGGATGTTTGCAGTAGACACATAACTCAATAAGCGAGGGAGAAACTTTACCGTTTGGCCATAAAGGGAATCAGAGCTCGGGTAACGTGGATTGTAATTTGACAGATGGACATGAAAGAGAAAATCAGAATAGTTAGTGCCGGGTTCAAATTCCGCCAGAGACAGTTTGTGATTATTTCATACTAATTGATTTTGGTTTAGTGGTATATAAATCTCTATCGGTTATTTAATGCTAAATTCTAAATATTTTGAACAGAATTTTATGTCTTCAACTCCAGATAAAATTTACCGTGAATCATTTTACTATAAGATGTACTGTTGGTAATTTTACTATTAATATGTGCTGTTTGTTATATAAAAATGTACTGCTAGTATTCCTACTATAAAATGTATTTTTATACTTTCACAGCTTATTTTCGTGTGTATAGGGTACTATTTGCCCATAGCTGGGACCCAAACAGGTGCTATCATCTCGAGTTTAGATGGACCTGAGAACAGCAACACTCAAGAGGTGATTCCACGCTCCTCAAAAGCTCTATTCGCTTGATCAGAGGCGTTGCTTCCCGATGTTGTTTAGCGCCATCCTTGAAAAAAAGCATAAAACCAATTCTTAACAAAATAAAAGAAGGATAACTTTTTAATTTAAACAGGAGTGAATCCATTTGTAGCCAAGATAATGTTAATATATTTGATTAGAAAGAAAATTTTCGCTGTTTCTAAAGGTTCAAATTTATTTAGAGAGCGGGAGAACCGGATATATTGATTAACTGTGTTAATAGTAATAGCAATATCAGACGTTTCCTTATAAGGAAACAGTTCCCTTTCATTGACCGATCTGTCAGTGCAACTGTCAATTGAAATTTATGAAAAATTTCTTTTAATAAAAAAAAAAAAATCAGGAAAATGGTTTTCTCAAGTTAAATAACTGTTATTTCTCTTTCCAGTATTGATGGGAGTTTCCTTTCTAGCCTTTTATTTGAAGTACGTCAGGTGGAATATATACATCTTCATTATTTCATTATTCTCCCATCGAGTGGCATATGCTATCCATTTTATTTCTTGCTGCTGTTGAAAGTCCTTAAGTGATGTGCTTTCTGTTATCTGGGACACTTCTTTGTTTGTGATTGTGTAGCGTCAGTCCTCGAGGTTTGAATAAGGATAGTCCTAGTTAACATCTAGAAGCTTGGTTCGCACGGGTATATTTTTTAAATCATTGGTATCAGAAAGTGTATAGAACTGACAGTTTAGATATTTCACTACAATATTTTGCCATGCATAACATCCACATAAAATGTCTGATCTGTCAAAAGCTATTTCAGAACATGGCCTGAGGTTTTAAGGTTAATGTTTTGTAGAAGAGAAAATAATGTTGTAATCAAGATGACTTTCGAAGCAACTGTAAAAAGTTTGGAAGGAGTCTCCTATCAGTAATAGAAAGAACAATATCAAAGTGGGAGAGCAAATTTTGGATGTAAATGTAGTTTCCCTGGTGGAAAAAAAGTCATGATGCAGTCTGCATAGTCGAGCAAACTTAATAAAGAAAGTTCATGTAAAACTACAAATGACATTTATTTCAGGCTTAATATTGTCAGTTGGAAAATGATCTTCTAAGAAAACTTACAAGCCATAATACCTTCGACAGAAAACTTACAAGCCATTTATCTTGGACAGAAAACCTGATGCATTGGATATTTTTGTTTTCACAAATATACTTATAGAGCGGTATTATAGATGAAGCAATTTCTGTAATAAAAGTCAATTCGGGCCTGAAATTTGGTCCCAGGTGAAAATATACAGAACCGGGTGAAAACATCTGTACTACAACAAAAAAATCTGCAATCTCTCTTGCTCAATAAATGGATGAGCGATGACGTAATTAACAGCGGCTTGGAATGATTAGATTCGACTATTTCATTACATTCGGGTATGCGTAAATACTCTTGGGAAAGACATGAATCATTCTCCTCCCCCAACTATGGGTTAAATCATTGTTAATCACAAAAGAAAGAAAAGAAATAGTTGTTCTTATAATTCAAAGAATGTTTCAACAATCTCCAAATACCTGTCTTCATAGCCTTTCAATTGTATTTAATATATATATATATATATATATATATATATATATATATATATATATATATTTATATATATATTATGACAATTATTTTTAAGAGATTTTTTATGTTTATACGTTCTTTTTATAGATACAAATATTCAGGCTGGTAAATGTTGTTAATACTGTTTATTATAAGCAGAGCATTTACTTAAATATTTGTATCTATAAAAAGAACGTATAAACATAAAAATGTCTTAAAAAATAATTGTCAGACTTTGTCCATTTCATAATGTATGATGTCATTTGTTTACATTTGGATACACATTGAGCAGATATGAATGAATGAGAGAAAATCATGGAGAATTGTGTTTAAAAACAGTAAAATCGACCGTGCTAACCGAAAGCTCCTCTGTGGCCCAATCAGTAAAAGCACGTTTGGCTATATGACGGTTCCGTATAGAATGTAGGTTCGATTCCTGGCGGAGGACGCATATTTTCTATGAAAGTTCTCGGACATTCAGGCGGGTAAATGTTGTTAATACTGTTTATTATAAACAGAGTATTTACTTAAATATTTGTATCTATAAAAAGAATGTATAAACACAAAAAATAATTTCGAGCATGCGCGTTGTTTGTTTTTGATTTTGTCGACTGCACAGTATAGTATATATTGTTGGGCACTGTCTTTGAGGAAAAAAGAGCACGATGACGCAATTCACTCCGCCATAAATTTCGAAACGACATATTGTACTGCTTGGAATTCGCATCGAAACCTCGAATACAAGCATTTCAGAGTGTTTGGGTGTGAATCTGACGACAGTGCAGAGGATTCAGAAAGAGTTAGATGAGTCTAATGGTGATTACGAAGATGTTTGAAGAGATCCCAAGTGATGTCGACGCGATGCCTCCATTCATCATTTCACAAGGTCTCAGACTCTACAGAGAGGCCTACATCAAGAGCCTCGAGATTCTAGTGCTGCCCTGGGTTAAGAGGGTGTATTCTGGAAAATCCTATGCCTGGCAGCAGGACTCTAACCCTCGGGAAAGATATGAATCATTCTCCTCCCCTTAACTATGGGTTAAATCATTGTTAATCACAAAAAAAAGAAAAGGAAAACTTGTTCTTATAATTGAATGAATGTTTTAGCAATCTCCAAATACCTGTTTCAATCGTATTTTTGAATTTGTAGGTCTTTTGAATTGGATCGTGATTATGATTCCAATGTAATAATTATAACCATGGAATATTAAAGTGTGAGCCCTTTATATTATATTCTTACTGTCCTGGACATTAAGTTCTCCCTGGATTCTATCCACTTTGGAATTTATAAATCTATCTATCTATCTATCTATCTATCTATCTATCTATCTATCTATCTATCTATCTATACAGACCACTAATATATATATATATATATATATATATATATATATATATAATTATTTATTTAAAAAAAAATTATAACATAAATATGTTATAAAATCACTACAAAAATAGCCATTTTGTTTCAACACACTCGGTGTCTTATCAAGTGATGATGTTGAATGTAAAATAAATGGTTTTAAAAGTTTCAAATTAATTAACAATCCTTCGCAAGGGGAAAACCTTGTTACAAAAGCTAGATGGACCAATCAAAATACAAGTATAGGAAAATTCAAAAAGCTTGACAACGAAGTCATGTTATAATAGCTATTCAGATCTTTAAAATATGGGTAATATTAAAAAAGAATTTATTCTAACCAATAATTACTAAATTATATGATAAAATTTAATATTAAAATTAAAAACTGCCAATTTCAAAATCCAAATTTAATCGCTATTAAGTTTACAACCATAAAATTACTGAGGAGAAAAGAAGAAATACATATGTTATTCAATTTATTTCTTCATTGAAATTAGGTTAGACGCTAATGTTATACCCGGTCTTCTGACGATATATATGTATACATTTTAATTCCAAGTGTGTGAATGGGGTCCTAACCTCGCGCGTAAAACAACACAAACACAAGTGGAGATGTTCCCTGTCTCGTCACTTTATATATATATATATATATATATATATATATATATATATATATATATATATATGTCTGGGTGCTTATGTATTATAATCTGATTGTGTTTGATAAGACATCGGGAGTGTTGAAACAAAATGGCTATTTTTGTAGTGATTTTATAACATATTTATGCTATAAATTTTTTAAATAAATAATTATATCTGCTCTACTTTGTATTGAGCACTCTTTTAAGAATAGTAATTGTTGGTTATTGGAATTCATTCCGTATACACCAATCATATACTTGGTATATATATATATATATATATATATATATATATATATATATATATATATATACACAGGTGTGATAGGTAAATTGTCGCAAGTTTATATTTTTTATTTCGCGAAAAATCCTATGCTTGGCAGCAGGACTCTGCACCATGCCACACACGCAGGAGAATCCATTCATAGCTCTAAGTCAATTTTGTGACCACACCACTCCATAAATCTGGCCACCTAACTCCACAGACTGCATCCCCACGCCCTTGATTATTATGTGTTGGTCGCAGTTGAGGGAGAGACCAACGGCACTCCTTGTAACACCAAAGATGAACTGAAGGTAAGGATTATGGCGGTATTCACCAACTTAAATATGGAGACCGTGCAGAACATTTGCCGGAGATTCTGAAGTCTGGAGGCTGTGGTTGAAGTATTTAGTATTTCGAGATATTCTTTTGTCATTTTGGTAAACATATCTGTTAAAATAAGATGCAAGTATTGTTTTTAATTCTGTGTAATTCAGACGACAATTCATTCATCGCACCCTGTATATATTTTTAAAACTTAAACGTTATTTTTAGTAGATAATCGTATTTGAGAAGACGCCCCGTTCATTTATTAAACAGTATATTTAATTATTTTTCTCTGTCGGCCTGAATATTCGCGAAATTTTATTAGTCTGTCAGGACTCGAACATGCGTTCTCCTAGGGGAAACCATCATTAGGTCCGACGTGCTTTGACCTCTCGACTACAGAGTCAGACGATGATATGCATTTAAACATATCTTTCCCCGACTCTTGATTTAGCCATATCTGTTCAGGTTCGTATCCTGACGTAAACAAAGCAATTTGTGTCTATATTTCTGAGATGAGGTATTATGTACACTATTTACATTATTCGAACTATTGTCCTCATCATTGTCGCCAAAAAACAACACTAAACAGGATGAGGGATTAGCAATGGGCTCGCCATTATCACCAGCAATGGCAGCTGTATACATGGAATACTTTGAGAAAATGCATTAGAATCTATATCTCTAAAGCGAACTCTGTTGTTAAGGTACGTCGATGACACTTTCATAGTCTGGCCACACCAGGAAGATGTTCAGGTTCTACTGGACCATGTGAACTCAATAAGACCTTCGATACAGTTCACGATGGAGAAAGAGAATAACAACACACCCCTATTCCTGGATGTTCTAATATCTCGAACAGAACATGGGTTCAAGATATCCGTATACTGTAAACCGACATTCACCGGAGAGTACCTCAATTTCAACCCCCACCATCCGTACAGCGTAAAGAAAGGGATCATCTGCTGCTTACAACACCGATCAAAAGTCATAAGTGGCGACCCAGAGATATTAGATAAAGAATTGATCAGTATAAGTAGTACCCTACAACGTAACAACTACCCTGGGTACATAGCAGCAGCCCCCCAAAACTGGGATCGGCGGGTATAAGAGGAGGACAACGACATTCAGAAAACAGTCTGCCTGCCTTATGTGAAGGGGTTATGAGAGAAAATACAAAGGATCTGCGGTCCATATAACATCAGGACAACCTTTAAAAGCTTGACGACACTTCGCAGATATCTCTCCCGAGTAAGACCCCCACCACAGAGAACATGACTAAAGAATGTGTGTAAGCTATCCCGTGCAGCTGCGGAAAGGAATATAAAGGAGAAACAGGCCGCCCCGTTCTTCAAGAACACCAGAAAAATGTAACAAGAGGGGAAGTGGAAAAATCAGGCGTGGCTGACCATATATGGAGAGAAAAGGGAGATCACCGCCCTCTGTGGGATCAGGTTGAGATCATAGACAAAGAATACCATTGGAAAATTCATAAACTTAAGGAATCAGCACATATGCTGAGCCGACCAAGCATAGAAATGAATACATCATCGGAACCAGTAATAAGGAGTGCCAGAGAAAAGAGATAATAACAACAAAAATTGAGCTGTGGTAAGAACATGCAATGATAACAGCAAAAATTGCAATATAAGCTCTGGTAAAAAATGAAGCAATTAGGTTTATAATACCCAGACATTCATACCCAGATGTCCTCAAAAACACATGGCACATTGGATAAAGGCGTTGGTTAAATCTAGTGACAGGAACCAAAGTGTGTGAGTTCAATACCTGTTTAAGGCGGTGGAGAAGTGGAAATTAACAGGAGATAACTGATAATTGACATCCATTAGACATGGCACGTGGAAGTAGAACAGTTTACCCCAGTGATAAGGGTTCAGTTCGATATTCCAACCACCCAAAGAAGGCTGATTGAGGACAATAGTCCGAATAGTGTACAAAGCAATTTGTAAAGAAATTTATAAAGCCGGAGGATGTTTATTATTCATATATATATATATACACACAGTGGGGGGAAAATATTCGTACTGATACAAATTTTTAATTATGCCTCTGTGTACAGTTAATTATATTAAAAGTATTTTTATTCATTAGTTGAATTTATAATAAATTAAAAATTTGTATGTGTATGAATATTTGTCCCCCACGATATATATATATATATATATATATATATATATATATATATATATATATATATATATATATATATATATATATATATATATGGGTAAAATAGCAGGATAGACTGGTTCTATAGCCTTGGATGGCAACTGGTCTAGGAGAAGGACAACTCTGAATTCAAAACCTGCGGAGGGTCGTTTGGGAACCTTGTGGCATTCGGTGCACCAGATCTCTGTATTCGTCCCTCCAAAAAGTGTGGATGGTCCTGCACAAGGCCTTCAACACTATAATCAAATCTTATGTGCCGGTGTCGGGCTGTCGGTTTCCTGGAAACTGATCTGCTTGACCCTCATACGTCGAATCCCGACGGGAGAGTCGATCATCATCATATATATATGCAACTTTACTGTAGATGACCTTACGATAAGGGCACTAATTTTCGACGTAGTTTCCTCCTTTGATCAGAATAACATTTTTTTTTCATCAAAATTGTTGTCATTCTCGTTACGGTGAGGACCCAACGATTTCGCTGTATTGTTTTGTAAAATATCACTTTTGTGTTCATATAATCTTTTATTTAGATTACTTGAGGTTTCTCCCATATATTATTTACGGGAATCATTACAGGCAATACAATAAATTCCTTCTTCAAGTTTTAACCTATTCTTTTGTTTAGTATTGACTAAGTAATTTATTGTTTTAAATGTAGGAGTAACACATTTTATAATGAGTTTACACACACACACACAGACACACACACACACACACACATATATATATATATATATATATATATATATATGCATGCATGCTTCATTAAAAACGACAGACAAGGTACTACGGTTAAGCTTTTTATTTAATTTTTCTTGTGTTCGAACAAGAGCTTTCTTTTTTGGACAAAGGGCGTGTAAGATAACGGGTAAAGATATAGCCAAAAGCGCTCAGAACTATAAAACATTTGTACAGTTCTTACACACTCTTTGTCCAGAAAAGAAAGCTCTTGTTCGAACACAAGAAAAAATAAATAAAAAGCTTAACCATAGCACCTTGTCTGTCGTTTTTAATGAAACATGCATAAAGGAAGGATTGGTGCATATATATATATATATATATATATATATATATATATATATATATATATATATGATGTCAAGCTCAATTGTAGACAGCTCAAGACCAATCTTTATCGAAGAGACTGGGTCGAATATTCCATCGAATAATGATTTACTGTTTTATTAACGAATTCGTACGCACGTCTTTCCAACACATTTCTTCACAGAAATCAACATATTCTACCGACTTTTGTTCAGAAAGAATATATCTGGCAAGAAATATCCATATTCTTTTCCCGATTATAGACACATCATTTTTTTTAATCAATCCTCCCGAGTTTTCTTCATGAAAGTGAAATTTATCTGATAAAATTCTGCCGGAGAAAGTCTTCATCGATTTCAATTCTATGACAGAGTGTGACATATTCGCCGTGGGTGAAAAACACAATCCGAAAACGAAGAGCAAATTTTTCAAATATACAAAAGCCAATTTTAAATGTTAAAAAACGAGATCACGCAAGCGTTCTCTTATTATTATTATCATTATTATTATTATTTTTTTTTTTTAAACTAGCTTGTAACGTGAGAGGTCGAAATTCGTGCAATTTATTCTAAATGTCTCTTTGCAATTAAAAAAAATAGTTTATAGTTTTCTCTTTTTATTATTAAAACATCGAGTGTAGCAGTGGAATAGGTGAGGGGAGGCTCTGACATTAATTTTCTTTTTAATGAAATCGTTGGGCCCAGATCGTGAGTTTTGAGACGGTGCGAACCATTAACTCTGGTTAACTAAAGGCTTTCATTGTAATCGACTTGTTGAAGACATTGCGCTGTGATATTTTCTTAGCTTCAAGAAGATTCCTTCCGATGTATTCCTCTTTTGAGCATCTCCAAACACGTTTCATAAACAAGGCTCGTCGGATCTTTTCCTGTGGTAGGTGATAGTAAGTCGTTAAAATATACAAATCTAATTGTGTTACCATTTTGTTGTTTGAAACTATGACTATCACCGGAAAGTAAATAAATTCTTTTATAATATAGGAATCAATTAAAGTGTCCATAATGTCTAGAAAAAAAAGCATAGCAAAGTTTGCTGATAAATTGTGGGTATTCTTTTAAGAGAGATTCTTTCTTTATTTTTATGCGCTGTGTTCATTCAGGATTTAGGCGATCATGGCTCTCCACTTTTCCCTTGCAGCTCTCAACAAGTTTCGTCCCTATGTCAACTCCCCCAGACCACGTTCTGTCATCCACTGGCTTAAGCCCGCTATGTATATCATGCGATTTTCCCTTGTCTCTCTTTCTCTCTATTCGACCTGTGAGTATACGATTCTCCAGGCCCTCCTTCTTGATTACGTCACACAGAAACTTCAGCTGCCTCTTACTGATGGTAAGTATAAGCCTCCTTGTTTGCATCCTCTGTAAGACCTCATCTTTGCTCACACGCTCGGTCCAAGATATCCTCAGCATCCTTCTGTAGAATGACATCTCCGTCGCCTCGAGTCTCTTCTTCATCTTTGAGGAGACCGTCCAATATTTGCTGCCGTAAAGGATGTCACATAACAGCTCAGTACTCTTTTCTTTGTTACCAAAGAAATCATCCTGTCTCGCAATACTCTGCCCAGCTTTTGGAATGCGTCCTTGGCCATCCCAATACGTCTACGGATCTCAGTGCCGCACTTTCTGTCCTCTGTCAAAAAGCTTCCCAGATATTTAAACTTCCGCGTCTACATGATTCTAGTATGCCCGACCTGCAAATCACATTTCGAGCTCATCCTTTTACTGATGACCATGCTTTCTGTCTTCTTGAAGTTTATGCTTAGTCCCTTCTTCTCACTCTCCTTCGCTACCTTCTGGAGGATGGTTTTGTCATTTCTTTTCAGTGTCTGCTATCAGTACTGTGTGATCAGCATATCTTATGTTGTTAAGAGTATGTCTGTCAATGATGAATCCAGGTAGGGTTTCCATTTCTTTAAGAATTTCCTCGCTGTATAGGTTGAACAGGTCCAGTGAGAAGACACATACTTGCCTTACGCCCATTTCTCTTTTTGTATATTCTCTGAACACGTTCCCTATGCACATGCATGCTATTTGCTGCCAGTATAGGTTCTTGATTATTCTGATATCTTTCCCGGATATATCCAGGTTGCTGAGCAGTTCCAGCAGATCTTCGTCGCGTACTTAGTCGAAGGCCTTTGCATAGTCTATGAAACGTAGATACACGTCATTCTGCATTTGTATTGCTCTTTCTGATAACATTATGAGCATGAATATCGCGTTCCTTGTCCGGGCGTATTTAACTAACCCGCACTATTCTCGTCCTACCACTGGACTGATACTGCTGCGTGTTCATCAGAATACGGTTGTTGAATCCTGTGGCTCAAGAGGCTGATAGTTCGGCGGAGTTCACATTCGTTTGCGCCTGGTTTCTTAGGCATTGCTATGAAGATAGATCTGCCGAGGTCTTTCGGTATATCCTCGCTGTTGTAGATTTCATTTATTATTTCTGTGATCTTGTGTATGCCAATGTCATCTAAGGCTGTCAGAATTTCCGTTACAATTCCGTCTGGCCCTGCTGCCTTGTTTCTATTCAATTTGGCCAGTGCAACTTCTACTTCGGTTTTTAGAATTCCAAGCCCGTCGGTAGTTCTGTGTATTGCTGGTTGTTCCCTTATGTCGAGGAAGAGTTCTCCAATATACTCGCTCCAGTGTTGAAGAATCTTTTTCCTTCTCTAATATGAGTGTTCCATCCTTTGATTTTAAACAGTGTGTTGACGAGCATGTCCTCTGTCCTGTTAATTGCCATATTTGTTTGTGCATATCTCCTTTGTTGATAGTACTCAATCTCCCTATTTTTGCACATTTTTCGTTTAGCTATTCTTCTTTATCTTGCCTGCATTTGGTCCTTATTTCATTGTGTAATTTTCTGTATTCCGTTCCGTATCTTGGCTGAGTTTTCTGTCTCCTTTCCATCATGTCGAGAATCTCATGAGTCATCAATATGTCCTTTTTCAATCGCACTTTTGCAATTACATTAAACCAAAAGATCGATCGATCGATCGACAGATACATATGAATAGACTGAGACAGATAAATTTGAACAGAGATTGATTGGTATGAACAGACTGAGATAGATATAGATACGTGAGTGTGAGCAGACTGAGGTAGGTAGATATGAATAGATATACATAGATAGATATGAACAGATATGCCTAAATAGGTAGATATGAACAGATAGATATATATGAAGAGATAGATATATAGGTAGATATGAACATATAGCTATAAACAAACAGATATATATACTTAATACTTCTCGTTTTCACTCTCGGGTGGTCATGTGTGACATCACGAGCTGCGGTGCAATTTTTGCTTACGCGTCTCGTATACACGAGTTTGTCGTTGCTTGTAAATCTTTAATGGCAGAAAAACAGACTATCATTATAGATTTGTCCGTGTATTGTTTAATATATTGAAATTTAATTGTCATCTTTGATAATGGCTTATGTAAGCCGAAAGCTTAGATAGGATTAAAAAACATGTATCAATATGGTGATTTTTTTTCATCTTTCAATGATAATGTTATTAAGCTTATCAGACAATATGAAAGGAATTTCCTTAAAAGAAATATATTATTTAATGAAACAAGCATCAATATATATATATATATATATATATATATATATATATATATATACACTGCGTGCCAAATTATTATCGAGATAACCTTTTTTCTAATATTTCAAAAACCGTCCGATCAAGTCACACAAATTTTTCACACAATGTTGGCAACACTGAGCTGCGCAATCACTGATATTTTCGTATGAAGACTTAAAGAATTACTTAACAACCGCTACTTTATCTGAATCTTCACTGCCGACCTCTGATATTGAACAGATTACGGACTTCACTGGATTCCATATTCAGAGACTGCAGCAAACATGGTCAACAAGTAGCAGACCAAGGAATGGATTCAATATAATCTTTCCATTTTATGCCAGTCAAAAATGTTAGCCCAAGAAGGCGAGTCATTTTTCCTGAGCTATACTATATATTTAGCTACATCAGAGATTTGGAAAGGGAGATGTCGTCTTGCTTCGACTTTTAAATTTGGCGTATTTTTTTCATTGACTGTGTTGACGTTATAACCAATAAAAACAAAAAAAAAACTTCATATTGTCCTACTTTCTAAATCTGTGATGACGCTAAATAGAGAAACGTTTTAAATTAAAAAAAAAAACAAAAAAACTAGTTCTTTATTTAATGTGTATGCGTGTGATGAACAGGACATTGTCTAAAACTTCTCACTTTATTCGTTTAGCCCATACTTCAAATCATATCTTTGTACGGCTGATTTTATTCCACGTCAGGCTTAGAAACCCGTGTTAAGGTATCTGATAGCAGAGAACACCTACTAGAAATAAAGATGTAGACACCAAAATGGTAAGTGCCAAGTTGTCCCTCGAGTCGCACAAAATATGGCGCCGGTCAGACGCTAAATTTTCTTTGCAAGTTAAACATTACTCATTAACAGCTTGAAAGAAGTTTGATCTCAGTGCCACCTGATGTCTGTCTATCTTTAACATTTACCTGACCAGTGTTTATGAACTGTCAGTGAACCACAAGAAAAAGTGACTATAATGAGATTCAATCAACTAACAACTTTTCTTTCTGGACAGTCTTTGCATTCATCTGTATCCCTCGTGAGTATTGACCCTTGCCTAATAATACTTCGGTGATAGTATTACAAGCCGCTTATCATCGGAGTTATTTTCAACCGTGATGTTGACTCATCTTCCGCTTACACCTTCGTGTCTAGGGCCACCGCCATCCTATCCCAGCTCCGAAAAATTTTCACAAAGACCGGATAAGAATTTTGTAGAAACTGTGCTGGGACGGAGAGGTGAGCAGGGGTCAGAAACAAACGTTCCTCTCGCTAACGAGATCTGGTTTCACCCACTGGCTGCGTGCCACGGAGTACAATGTCCTCTCCATTCAAGAACGCTGTATCACGTGATAATGCATATTACATAAGACCAATGCACGTATCGTCTTTTATTAGATAGATATTCATAGGGCTTCAGTGGGAGACAAAGGAATCAGAATTGGATGCACCAGCCACCAGGCGCAGTGTCGCAGCAGTTAATAACAATTTTGCAAAAGTTGAACAGCCATTCCGTTTCTCCTTGCTTTGATACGTTTAAATTGTCTGTCCGCCGACACGGGTTTCGATTGCATAGTTTAAGATCAGGTGAATCTAGCGTCGCGGACAGTTGATTCAATAGTATTCTCGCTTTTTCTATTCAGTGTCTTTTTTTTTTCTCTGCTGTTTTTGTTGACTCGGTCCCGTCTTCGAATAAGATTTCGCATACAATATTTCGAGTTTATTTACAATTTCTATTCCGATTTAAAAGTTCCTTCTTCATAACTCGATAAAACGGAACAATGGCAGTTACACGAACCTTCCTGGAAAATGCTTCTCGGCGAGTAATAATAATAATAATGATAATAATAATAATAATAGTAATAGTAATAATAATAATAATAATAATAATAATAATCAATCTAGCGCATTAAGTTAGAATCAATAAAAACAAGCCACGTAGTGATGTACAAATAAGCACGTGCTCACGAACGCTGGATGCTTTGAGCGACTTCAAAACGGACGGCGCTCGATTTGTTCAAATGCTTGCTAGCCGAGGGCGGCTCATATTGGAAATCCATTTTCTTCAGGCGTTGTAAATAGCTTTTATCTTTAGACACTAACTGCATTAAAGGACAAGTCCACCTTCGATTAAATTAACGACGCCAGGATTTGTTTGTCTCTAGTTATTCTTAACTCTGGATTTCCAGAATTCTATTCATAAAAAGCTGTCATATTATCAGTTCACATTGAGTTGTTTGTGTCGGACAGACAGCCAGTCGACATCGTCTTTTTTTTTCCTTTGACAGTTACATAAGTATAATTATCTCCCCTTGAATCGTTCGCTCTTTAACACAAAACCGACTGGCTGAGTCGTAATTTCAAACGCGGAAAATATGATTTGTTTATCCCAGCCTGTTGATTGAACATTAGGAACGTTGAAAAATTAGCTATTCCTCTTTCTTTCTCTCAATACATACATATACATACATACATACATACATACATATATATATATATATATATATATATATATATATATATACATACATACATACATATATATATATACATACATACAAACATATATATATATATATATATATATATATATATAATTTATGAAAATCTTGGTAATCCGTATGGGTAAACCCAAGGAGGAGAGAGCTCAATGTAAATCCAGAGGAAATAATTTAAATAAAAACAGATTTTTTGTTTCAACCTTTGGAAGTAAAGTCTGATGATCCGCAGTCCTTTAAAAGGGCTGTGGTGAAATAATTTATTACATGGAACCTTAAAGTTGTCTGTTTATATATATATATATATATATATAGCGAGACTCTTCGCAAGCCGAATTGAGTCACTGTCGGTCACTGGGCGTGTTTCCTAAAAAATACGCTAAAAATCCACCTTCGTCCCGACCGTGCGCCGACAGCTTAGTGGTAGAATATCCGCCTGATACCAATTCAGTCGGGTTTCGATCCTAGCTAGAGGCAACCGGATGTCTAGCCGCACTGATGAGCTGTGATACAGCGAAACAGTCTGTCTGTGGATGACATTATATATATATATATATATATATATATATATATATATATATATATATATATATATATATATATATATAAAAATTTCTCCGATTTAACCAGTAGAGAAGACAATATTTATGAATAAAAATGACTATAGGAAAACTAGTAATTGCTGACGCGTTTCGTCCAATGTGGACTTTATCAAAGCAAAATACAAAATGAATTTAATTAAACACGGTAACTAATAAAAACAAAAAACAGAATGTTCTTAGCAACTGGAATGTAGAGAAAGCTATTTTCATATTGTTAACTTAAAATAACGTCAGTATTTGTATCTAACACAGATATAATAACAATATTCTCCACACATGACAAATACTGACATTATTTTCAGTTAATATGAAAATAGCGTTCTCTACATTCCACTTGCTTGGAACAATCTAGCAGGTAACCGTAATGGACTGGTCCTCGTCATAGTGGTAGGCAATAGGCGAAGACTATAGGCGTAGTCCATGTACCTCTACATCAGTCTGTATTTATGACTGACACCAGACAATCATATTACTGTAAGAGGAAACTAGGTGTATGCATATTCATTACATCACTCCCGTAGAACAATGATTACGAAGCTCGTTAGTACTGTACCAGGGGATCCGACTTAGACAGAGCATTCTAGGTGCCACAGCACACAGATTAACAAGCCTAGTTTTGCATCATACTAACTACCACAACAGTATGGTGCTTGGATAGACGATATACGCAATTCAATACAAATATCAAGGAATTTTCTTCTGTGATTTTCAGACTTTTGGGGAAGTATGTGATCTCACGTTTATATTTGGTGTGCAGGCGTGGGAAAGATTTTGCAATACACGTGAGTGATGGTTAACAAGCTAGTCCTGTAATCCATCACGAGTGAGTTTGATTTCTCGATCTATGTAAGTTGTCAGCTGTATATCCTGTTTACAAAAAAGTGAACGTTTATTTCCCGTGGAATATCAACTCATTGTCCTCCTTAGTGTAATCAGCAAACTCTTTGAGCCTATGATCAACAAGAAGTGAGGCTTACGGCCATATAACGTGGAAACATCGGTTCTAGTTCGATCACCCAGGTTAAGCAACGTTGAAACTGATCAGTACCTAGATGGGTGACCATTTGGGTATAGCTTGGATGTAGTTGGGTGTAATGGATAACGACTGGGAACTTGAAATCGAAGAGCTGAGTTCCAATTCCAGTCGCGTTCATTATATTCCATTCGAGCGAATACAACTGGGAAAGGCATGGATTTTCCTCTTCTGCTATGGGTTAATAAGTGAGAATTGAACCAGATCATTATTACTTCAAAAACATTTTTACAGTCTAAAAATATTTTCTGGCTTTAAATAACCTGCAAAATGTTGATAAGCCGTAAAAAGCAAATCAACAAATGAATCTAGCAACAAGAATCTTGTTGATCACCTCAACAGAAACAACCACCTGAGTGGCAAACAATTTGGATTTCGCTTTTCTAGGTCCACTGCCAATGTATTAACTATCATTAGACACAGAATCAGTGTTGCATTCGATAATAAATTCGTCATGAGAGCGATTGCCTTAGTTATCACAAAAACATTTGACGAGGTCTAGCATAGAGTGTTGCAAGCCAAACAAAAACAAAAATTTGTTGTATGGTTTTCAAGCACTTTCCAATGGTGCCGCATACTGGGATCTGATGACATAAAGAAATTTTACAATAATCGATTTGATGTTAGAAGTCATCGTGAGAGAGTTTATGATCGTACTGACCTTGTTCAAACTGTTGATCACTCGCTCTCTCCCAGAAAACTGTAAACTAAGGTCCTCTTAACCATAGAACACTAACCATCAATTAAAGTTACACCACTACTAACCATGGGTATATCATACCCGATTTTGAAAATATTAAAAAAAATATTAAATATAAATCTTTATTTGAAATATTTTACATACAGGCACTTCAAACTTTGTACTTTGAGTTAACATTAATAGGAATTGAAAAATATATTATTTAGGTAAGAAAATTAGGTACTGAAAATTGTAATTAAAAATAAAAAAATTTGCGCTGGGTACAATGTCGACATGATTAATGTTCTCGGGTTAATATAGTAAAAATTATAGGTGGATTCCGTGGATGCTGAACACGTGCAAATGTGCCTGAGCATGTGTCTACGATAGGGATTAGCTAGCCACCTTAAAGGAGTAGAGTCCATTATTATTATTATTATTATTATCAGTATTATCTATCTATCTATCTATCTATCTATCTATCTATCTATCTATCTATCTATCTATGCGAGTTCGTATCTATCTATCTATCTATCTATCTATCTATGCGAGTTCGTATCTATCTATCTATCTATCTATCTATCTATCTATCTATCTATCTATCTATTGAAGTTGGAAGAGAATATAACAAAATAAGACATATATGAGACAATTTGGAAAACATTTTAACATGACATGTAGCATCAGTGATCCGGCCTCATTTTATTGCACAAGAACAAAATCTACCTTACCGAGACCAGAAATACTTAAAAAAAACCTTAAAAATGACTGAGTTAAAATTACTTAAAAATCTCATTTCTATAAAGATACACTTAAAGTAAAAATGAATTGATCAGACGCTTAACATGAATCATGTCTCATCTCGTTATATAAATTTTGCTCTTGAACAATATTTTCTTATATTAGGTTGGTGCAAAAATAATGACGTAATAATGTCGTTTTTTGACGTATTTTTTAACGTCAAAAACGACATTATTACGTCATTATTTTTGCACCAACCTAATAATTACGCCAAGTCACTGATGTAATATATCAAGGTCTATTTTTTTAAAAAATATTAAAAAAAAACAAATTTAAATGAAATATTTGAAATTTAAAAAAATATTTTATATTAACGACTCCAAGTAAAGAAATGATTAAAATTAATTATCACAAAATTCTTCACAATTAAAGGAATATTTTATATTTCTATGTACAATGTCTCTTCAGTGCATAGGCGATCATGACTCTCCACAATTTTCTGTCCTTTGTAGCTCTCAGTAAATTTTATGTTATTGCTAGCTTTCATAAACCCTGTTGTACCAGCCATTTACACAAGTTCGTTAGGGTAGCATATCCGTTACCTTCCCATGTGACTCCATGTCTTGTGGGTGTCAAATTTTCCAGTCCTTTTTTTTCATTATGTGCTCCTGAAATTTCAAATATTTTTAATGTTAAGCATAAGGATCCTTTTTGTTTCCACTTTCTCTAAAACTTCATCGTTAAGTCCTTACAATCTTTCTGTAGAACTACATTTTGATCACCTCAAGATCCTTCTTCATCAGTGCGGAGATGGTCCACCATTCACTACCATAAAGGAGGGCTGATGTTACATAAAAGTATAACACCCTTTTCGTTGTTTCTAACTGAATGTTCCTGTTTCTTAATACATTGCTTAGCTTTTGGAAAGCACCTTTCGCTATTAAAATATTATTTAGAGCTACAACTAAAGAAAAAATTTGTTTTTTTATATTAGCTTTCCTGATTCTATAAAATAAATGGAACTAATTTCTTAAAGTAGGACATGTTTAAAAGTTCTTGGATCTAGGAGTTTCAACTTTTTGTTTCGCCATTATTAACAAAAAAATTTTTAAATTTTTAAATTTTTTACCTTTCAACATTAGATAGTTTCTTAATGTAAAGTAAAAATCGACAACATTAACTCACGATACCAGAGGCTTTGTTAGTTTTTCGGCATACTTCATGAGCGTTAGATACAAGCAGAAGCAGTCCCAACGCCTGTGTTGAAGCTCGTCTCCATCTATATCACCCAGAGAGCCGTCAAATATATCAAGTGAAAAATGATACCCCGTTATCTGTATGCGATGATGTGCGCGTGGTGTAATGGATAGCGGCTCCGAATGAGATATTGAAGAGTCGATTTCTTCACATTTTTTCCTACACGAAAATTACTTTGGGGAAGGTATGAATGAGTCTCCTTGTCTAGCTATGAGCAAAATATCATTATCGCCAAAAAAAAAAAAAAATTATTAATTCACTAACTAAAAAAAAAAAAATTCTTACAATCCAAAACATATGGTGTGATTTTGCTCCAGGATAACGCGCTCGGTCACACTACCCACGTTGCAGTAGTTGAATCAGACAACTGTTGTTTTGAATTGCTGCCCCGTCAACCTTACTCACTAAACTTAGCTTCATCTGACATTTTCCTCTTTCCGAGAATTAAATTTCACCTGCGTAGTCGCCATTTTGGAAACAATCATAAGATCATATATGCCGTGAAGGAATTTTTGGAGGAACAGGACGCCACCTTCTTCTGTGATGGGATTGTAATGCTTAAGCATCGTTGGACCATGTGCATTGATGCCAAGAGAGACTCTATTGAAGAATAGTGAAAAACTGATTGCTTTCTCCAACTCCTTCTGGGTGAGACTTAAGACTTTTTGAACGGCGCACGTAGAGAAATAGAAACATATGACAAATTCGTTTACTTAACATATATGTATATCAGCGTTCATGTGTGAGAGATTAGAATTTTTTATCAATCAAATCTGAAATAATTTTTTTAAAAAAGTTTTATTAATATAAAGTCTTATTTTAAAAATCTGTATCAAAGTGGTTCTTGCGTGGGTGGATGCTGTGATATGTCAATTACTGCTGGATTAGTTAATATTGGAATTTGATTTTAATTATACTACAGTCTTCAGGTAAATGTTGTCCGATTTTATAATCGGGTCTATAAGCGTTAACTGGGATTATACTGCGTGGTGTAATGGTTAGCATGCTTGTGTGGCTAGATCGCTTACGACTGAGTAGTGAGTTTGATACGCACTGGGTAAGCCACACTTTTCACCTTGTGCAACATCTAAGCCACGCTCAGAAAATCACTTATAAGCTGGGCACTTCGACGTGGTGTAATGGTTAACAAGCTTGTCTCTCTCTGGCTTGTCTCTCAACCGATTAGTGAGTGTGTTCCTGAATGTTACGTTTACTAAAATCGCCTTCTCGGGCATTTCGACATGGTATAATGGTTAGCGGGCTTAATCAATTACGACTGAGAAGTGAGTTCGATTCTTACTAGGTGCTTCATACTTTGTGCCACACCTCAACAACGCTTAGTAAATTGCTGTACCGCGGACAACTACTCCAAGAAGGCGGTTGAGGAAGGCGGGCGACACCTAAAACTTTCGACTGCGCCGAGACGTTGACTGGACGTTCGAGATTTGCGTGGAGAATAGACCCGTTAGTTGCGAACCGAAAGTTTTGGCAGGAGCCTGCGAAAGCGGCGGCGGCGGCGGCGGGAGACGAACGAACGACCATTCGACGTCCCTAGGCGATACTAGGAAGGCAGATAATTTTTATATGATAGTTTTCCTATTTCTTTAATGATCTTATGAAATTCCATTTTTTAGTTTGGGTTGAGGATTTTCACTTTATTCGAAATATTAATAGAGAGACAGACAGACGGACACAGGCACACACAGGTTGAACAAAGTCTAACACGGAAAATCAATAGGACCCGAGCTTAAAGGGTAGGTAGTTTTTTGCTGTTTCCCCTGTCCCTCTTGCCTTCACTGTGCCTTGTGAGTGTCAAATTTTCCAATCCCTCTTTCCTCATTAGGTGCCCGAGAGATTCAACTATTTTCTGATTCTAAGCAGAAGCGTTTTCATTTTGTTTTTAATCATATCGCCCCATGAAAGGCAGTATAGCCACTAAGATACAACGGACAAATTAGTAGGAAAAATAAATGAAAGAAAAGAAAAGAAACATTATTAAGCAGTGTGAACAATAGCTGAATAGTCAGGAATACTGTACATAACGATTGACATTGCATTTAAATTTTTGATGATCAAAGTTGGCGGGAAAACATGGAACCGGTAGAGAGGTCCACAAGCGAGAAATGAAAGAAAAAAAGCTGTTGGTATAGAACTTATGGATTACCTGTAGTAGAACCGTGAATTTATCAGTCCTTGTCGCTGATCTAGTACTGACATTCATAAAATCTAGGTACCATAGCAAAGAGTTCGCCCGAACAATTACCATGAAACTATTTATCAAAAAAGCCCAGGGTTGCTACATTGCAGCAACCCTGGGCCTTTTTGATGGGGAATGTAGCATACCAAGAAGCCAGGTCATGACCAATAATATTGCTGATAATTCTTTGAATTTATAGATTTACTAATCACATAACTGTGTTTTTTATGACATTTCTACTACTTATTTACTTTTGTAATATTTCCAATATAAAAAAAGAAAAACAGTCAGTGCCAATAAATTCAAATAATGTTATTTGTGTGAGCATGTTAAGATAATAGGGTCAGATAAATAAATAAAAATGTAACACCTTGGAAAGTAAAAAGGGAGTTCTTGCATTGAAATTCAACAAGCCGATCTTTCTATGGAACATTAATGTAATTAACGCTTGTATCAAAAGGATTTACACATTTACAAACAGATTCCTTTTGAGCTTCTTACTTTCAAAATTTCCCGTGAATGTCAAATTCTCTAAACCTCATTTCCTCATTCTAGATGTTTTCAAATGTTTTCTTTCGATCCTAATAGCCATAAATTTGCATTCTCTCTCATTATATCAATGGCCGACGAAAATATTAGCGTTTGTGTTTGTGTGTATGTATGTGCAAGTGAGAGTATATTTGTGCATTTATGTGTGTGCATAATTTTAATTTTACTAGGCCTCCTATACATGTGGCAACGGGATATACAATACTTAATAATTGCGAATCAACCTAATTTTCTGTTCTATTTCTGTTTCTTACTCTTCTTTCTTTCTTTCTTTCTTTCTTTCTTTCTTTCTTTCTCATTTTTCGTTTTTCTTTCTTTAGATTCATCATTCTTTTTTCTTTCTTTCCTTTCTTTTTTCTTTACGCATTTTCTTTCTTTCTTTCTTTTTTCTTTCATTCTGTCTTTCTTTCTTTCGATTTATGATCCTTTCTTTCTTTCTTTCTTTCTCATTTTTCGTTTTTCTTTCTTTACATTCATCATTCTTTTTTTCTTTCTTCCCACTTATGATTCTTTCTTTCTTTCTTTCTTTCTTTCTTTCTTTCTTTCTTTCTTTCTTTCGTTGTGATTTACGTTACCTTTTAATATTCCGTAGAAACTGAAGTATTTTTGTCCAAAGATCTTCATTTTAAGTAAACGCACACACTGAAAGCCCATCCCCCCACATGCACACACACACACACACAAAACACACACACATATACATATATACATTTTTCAGGTTTTTTAAAAAAAATTAAAAACATATAAACAAGACAAAAACATGAAGGAGATACAAATTGAATCTTGCGGATTGAATGTGACTTATGAACAAACAGAAAATATTAACGAAAGTGTGAGTTGCGTTTAACTAAAATATTAAAACGACAAAAAAGATGCTTTGAAGAATTTCTTTAAAACGTGAAATAGATTGCTAGAAACTCGAAAATAGATATTTGACGGTGTTCGTGGCTTTAGACTTTATTTTACAGTCGTTATTAGTTGCAAATGCGATCAAGATATTTTATCGCTTGTTTATGGGATGAAGCGAATTGAATTAAGCAAAAACAGACAAAAAAAATTAAGAATCCATTTCTTTACAATCGATTATTTAGTGGATGAAAGATTTCCCGAAATAACTTTCTTTTACGATCTGTAATTTAATAATAACAAGAAATAAGAAAAATAACTATCCAGATACAGATTATTCGTACATTGATATATATATATATATATATATATATATATATATATATATATATATATATATATAGATAGATATAAGTATATATATATATATATATATATATATATATATATACGTGTATAAGTATATATATATATATATATATATATATAAGTATATATATATATATACATATAAGGGTATATATATATATATATATATATACGTGTATAAGTATATATATATATATACACACATATAAGTATATATATACATATACATATAAGAATAAGGGTATATATATATATATATATATATATATATATACACACGAGGGTACATATATATATATATATATATATGAATAAGGGTCTATATATATATATATATACATATATATATATATATATATATATATATACACCCTTATTCTTTTATATATATATATATATATATATATATATATATATATATATATATATATATACCTCGTATATATATATATATGTACCCTTATTCTTATATGTATATATATATACGACTAAAGGTATATATATATATATATATATATATGACTAAATATATATATATCTATATATATATATATATATATATATATATATATAAGACTAAAGGTATACATATATATATATATATATATATATATATATGTACGAAGACACACTGAAATGACATCCAATACCTCTATCATACCAAAAAAACAGAATATTTCTTCTTCTTCTTCTTCATTGCTATGTGCCGTGTCTCTTTTCTAATTTTCTGTTTATTGTAACTCCTAATATATGAAGACTGGCAGCATAGAACGTCCCAAAAGGATGAGGAATCATTATTTTTAATTGGAGCTAAATAGTTGGCACATGAGAGAGGAGTTTCAGATATGAAAGCCCAAAGATTAGTGACGAATAACTTAAAAATGTAACCGTTGGTGAAACGTTTGCGGATATTCATCTTGAATAAGTTAGAAAATGATGCTGAATATATATATATATATATATATATATATATATATATATATATATATATATATATATATATATATATAAACTTCATTTCAATCCCTAATTAATTTCCGATCCTTAGCTATGATTACTTAATTATGAACATGCCATTTTCGTTTATGATTGATTTACTCACAATACTACTGTTAAACATTCTTATTGCTCAAAGTAACGTCCAATAGTGCAATAAAAACTTCAGCGAATTACAGTAAGATATCTTGAATAATTTCTAAGATAGAACGGTTTAAAATTTGATCTAACAATCGGATAATTTTGCTGCTACAGAATTTGGAGAATTTTGTCGTTTCACCCTGTTTTTATATATATATATATATATATATATATATATATATATATATATATATATATATATATATATATATATATGAAATGGACAAAATCCGACAATTATTTTTTAAGATATTTTTATGTTTATACGTTCTTTTTATATATACAAATATTTAAGTAAATGCCCTGTTTATAATACGCTGTATTAACATCATTTACCCGACTGAATGCCGGAGAAATTTTGATAGAAACAGTAAAATCGAATGCTAAATGAATGCTCCCCTGGGTCCGAATCGGTTAAGTCACGTCAGGCTATATGACTGTTCCGTAGATGATACAGGTTCGATTCCTGTCGGAGGACCCATATTTTCTAGTAAAATTTCTCGGACATTCGGTAAATGTTGTTAATACTGTTTATTATAAACATGTGACGTGATCCTGTTGTCACGGCACCAAATTTGACGTCACCCCAGTCTCTCTCTACTCCGGTGCTATCCTGTGACGGCCAATGTGACTTGGTATTGGTCGCGGCGCCAAATGTGACGTTCTAACCCTTGGCTCATTCGGATGGGAATCTGGTTAGATTCGGTATCAGCTTTGTCGTTTCCAGTAACTGCTTTGATTTCTAGTCTATCCTACCCACGTTGTGATTTGATCTTAGGTAGACGAAATCAATCAGTCGCCGGGCCGTAATGCAAACCGAATTTGAGCAAAGGTGACATCTCACAAGTATATGTAAAAGAAAATGAAGTAACAACTCGAAAGGTTCAAATGTGTTAAAAAAAAAATAACAAATATTTTTTTATATCTGGTTGCTGAATACAGGACTGCGTCTTTCTCCCAAACCGCTTCTATGGATTCGTGACACTTTGTGTTTGTTAGGCGTGTCTTAATATCTTAAGTTGTTTTTCAATAACTGGTTTTTGGTATCTTCAGGTGATATTCGTAAAACTTGTTTTGGTGGTGTGAGTCTAAGTCGTTCTTCAAAAAAAAATTGTTTTTGGTTTGAAGCCGAAGTCGGGATGCGTGGATCTTCAATCAGCTTCCTGCGAGGCTGGTCTCAGAGCTCACAGCTTAACTCTGTCTGCGTCTCCTCGGAACTCTGCGTCTCTCCAACTGCAACTCTCCAATTCTGCCATCTACTCGCTGCGACTCTGTTTATATGGACGCCGACCAAAACCGGGTGTGGGCCTGTCGTGGTTTGGGTTCCTCGATAATTCCAAATCCACAATAAGGATTTTCTTTGTTTTCGGACAGGAAAATTTATCACTTCCCATTTTTGGAAGTCCATTACTTTCTGCTTTTGAGGGGTTCTTAAGGGAATCGTCCTCCCAAATTCTTCCTTTCTCATATTGGTATCTCACACTATTCCCCTCAGGGGGCGTCAACAGGTTTCCCTTCTTTCTCATCGTGGTATCTCACACCAATCCCCTCAGAGGCGTTAACAGGCCTCCCCTCCTCCTCATATGTTTACCCTCGCCCATTCCTCACGCCACCATTCAATGAACGCTCAGCAGCGTGGGTGTGGCTAGTCTGGACTCAGTTCAAAATTATCGCTCAAAGGAAAAAAAATCATCTTCCTTTTTTTTCTTTTCTTTCTTTTCCTCCACCAGACCCCTACGGCTCGTAGTGTGGTCCTTAATCTCTATCTTGACCGAATGTCATCTGGAATTTATCAACGAGATTTTCTCCGGCGTCAAATGGATGGTCAACTGGACGTCTTCGCACCCTGTCGCCAGTGATCTGTCCCGGCAACAAACTTTTATCATGCCAAGGTCTGAACATAAAACAGGTGCCTCTTTCCAAAAGGAAATGATATCTCGGAAAGATAGTTAATGGTTTATTCTTTCCTCTTTTTTTTTTTCCATTTCCCTTCCTTTTTCGTTGGGGGTGGTCTAAGCTGATGACATTCTCGGACAGTGCCTGACCTGATTACGATTATCTTCCAGTATTCTATTTTGTAGGCCACTTGACAAATTTGAAATTTTCATTATTGCCATGATTCGCCGCGTCATAGCATAAATTAATTCCGACAGATCCGAGATCTTACGAATTTCCTATCTTCTGCGAAAAAAATACTTTTCATCGCAAATGAAAATAAAATCTTTACCACTTTTCTTTTGTTAAAAACAATAACATCGCTCAGTATGTCTTTCGTGATTGCTTCTTCTCGCCTTAGTATTTCTCGCTTTTAATTTTCACACAACCGCTAGTCACACAAACAGAGCATTTACTTAATTATTTGTATCTATTAAAAAACGTATAAACATAAAATATGTCTTAAAATATACATAAATATGTTTATATATTTGTATATATATGTATATATAAGCAAATATATGCATATATAATCATATATATATATATATATATATGTATATATACATATATATATATATATATATATATACATACGTATGTATATATATATATATATATATATATATATATATATATATATATATGTTTATAGATATATATATGTATATATACAGGCCACGTCAGGTCTAGCATGAAACAGACTGTCGCCTTAAGTGTTGACATCAAAGTTAACTTTTATATATATATATATATATATATATATATATATATATATATATATATATATATGTGTGTGTGTGTGTGTGTGTGTGTGTTTAAGCATGAAACAGACTGTCGCTTTACGTATATATATGTATATATAATATAAAAAGCTCAAACCCTAATATTCCAAGGTTATAATTTATTACATTGAAATCATAATCGCGATCCAATTCATCAGACCTACAAATTCGAAAAGAAATCGGAAAATATAACTCCGGGTATAAAAAAACAAAAATCTTATTGAGAGTGTATGTGTGGGAGTGGGAAAAAGTGTGATAGAGAAATGTATGAAAGCTCTAGAGAGAGGTGTAACAGAAGAAAGAACAGGAAGGTCTAAAGGGGAAGGTGGGGATTAAAATTTAACAGGGAGAAGTTTTAAAGAGAGGAGCTAAATAACGGTATAAATGAGTGAGATACCGATAATTATCATTTATTTTTCGATGCATAATTCGCTACCGATTCGCTGACCTAAACTAAAATTAAAAAACAGACACCGGAAACGTGTGGATATATTTGTTGTGACACTACGCACAAAAAAAACACGATATGATCTAAACTTAAAATCTAGAATATATATATATATATATATATATATATATTTTCTTTTAAATAAATAATTATACATATGTATATATATATGTGTGTGTGTGTGTATCTATGTATGTATGTATGTATGTATGTATCATAAAAATATAGTAATATAATATACTTTTAATAAATGTTACATAGATAAAATCGTTCAATCATAGGTATAGAGTGGACACTGAGGTCAACACTGCTGTAACAGACTGTTTCGTGCTTGAACGCGTATATATATATATATATATATATATATATATATATATATATATATATATATATATAATTACTAAAGATATATATATAATTACTGAAGATATATATATATAATTACTAAAGAAAAACATATATATTGGTGTGATGAACAGACAACTTGCCAGAGGACCAGAAAAATTCACGAGCAAGGAAAGAAAATGAATGAAATACCAAAAGGCCAACAACTACTTACTCCGTAAAGTGCTCAACGCCCAGATTACCTAGACAGAGCAAAACACGTTTCATAACGTCAACACCTAACTAGGGAGAACCTGAGTCGTTACTGGATTTTGAATCTTCAGTCGACTAAAATATGTAATGGAAAAATGGAAAATATCTTACTCACATGTTTCATGAAAAGTATAGCAAGTGCACTGATTTCTGAGTTTCCGATGGCAATTTTGCATCCTGTTCACATTTATTAAGGAAACCTCAGTTGATGCAATGTGCGATACTGAAAAATAATACCGCCCCCCCCCCCAAAAAAAAAAACCCAAATGCATTGGAAAACTAAACGATGTCGGCTGAACGTTTGCGTCGAGGCACGTCGGAGATCAGAAAAAAAAGCAAACTTTATCTTCCGTACAGCGTTCCTTTAGGTGCATATTTATAATCGAGTTATCATTTCTATTTTTCCACCATCCATACATCCATATTAATACGATTAATATCGAACATTACTTTAGTCTGATGAAGTCCTTCCAAAGGACGAAACGCGTTGCACAGATTTTTTCCATTTGTCATCTTGCTACCCAAAATTGTTTCCATGTATAAATATTTACATATCCTCGTAGCCTGCACACACACACACACACACACACACACACACACACACATATATATATATATGAAGAAATATAGTCTTAAGGTGTTTAATATTTATGGGATAAAGTACTCAGTATCAGAGATAGAGCATGCGTAAATATAAAAGTGAACATTGAAGTAAACGCTTCGAGGTGACAAGCTGTTTCAGGCTTGACGCAATTAAAAAATAATCAGTTTGTCTGACGATCGCAAATAGCGTGAAACCCAGCATCTCAAACTTACATCAATCCAATTAAATATATATATATATATATATATATATATATATATATATATATATATATATATATATATACAAATATAGGTAACTATACTCGTTTCGAAAAACCTTTGGAGTTTTGATTTGCCAATAATCAAATCAATCTCGAGGGAAAAAAAGGTTTTAAAAAAAAGAAAGAGCTAGAAACATGAAAGTCTGTCGAAAAAAATCGCACAGATACAGGTTTGAAGCCCAAAGGAAAAAAAACCCGACAGAAGTCAACAACTAACTAACAAAAGACCTCGATACAACCGTAGAGCAGACCTAGATAAACGATAAACCTCGTGAGCCAGACAAACCTATCCAGGTTTCACCTAAACGGATCGTCAGGGAAAACATATATATATATATATATATATATATATATATATATATATATATATATGTAATACTAATAATTTTATAAATATAAGCAGGTATACTCGTTCGACAAAACCTTCGGTGTTTTAGCTTGTAAACGAACAAACCAACAAAGAACATGTACTTCCGGCGAAAATAATGATCTAAAATGAAAGTTCAGAGTCCAAAGAAAAAAACCTCTGGTACGAGTAAAGTAAAAATAACTAAGCAAAGTGCTCAATACACTAAGTAGAACAAGCTAAGTAAACCTAAAGAGCCAGACCAACCTACCTAGGTTTCACCTACTTGGATAGTCAGGGAAAACTGGCTAAAGAGGTTCTATAAGAACAGAAAATATATAGCCCACAACACAAAAACATGACCATGTGACAAAAAAAAAAAGAGAAATAGTGCTCAATATCAGAGATAGAGCGTGTGTAAATATAAAAGTGAACATAGAAGTCAACACTTCGAGGCGACAGTCTGTTCCATGCTAGACTCAATCGTCAGGCCACGTGGCCTGACGATTGCATATAGCATGAAACAGACTGTCGCCTCTAAGTGTTGACTTCTATGTTCACTTTTATATTTATATGTATATATATATATATATATATATATATATATATATATATATATATTTAGTAGTAGTAGTAGTAGTAATATATATATATATATATATATATATATATATATATATATATATATATTTGTGTGTGCGTTTATACAAACATATTTGCCTCCTTTTTACTAAGTATCAATTGATTTAGAATTCATTACTTTCCATTTTTCTGTAATTCTCTGCTTATCCAATAAAATCTTTCATCAACAACACACTTTTCCCTTCCTTTTATTCTCTCTTTTCAAATATATGCATACATACATACATATATAATACATACATACATATATATATATATATATATATATATATATATATATATATATATATATATATATATATATATATATATATATGCCCATATACACATATATATGAATGCCTTTTCGGCATTGTTCGTGTACAGACGCATAAAAACACACAGCTATATCTTTACTCGTTTGTAGATTTGAGCTGAAATCTGAATGGCGACAGAATTTGTCTTGCAATGAAATAAGTATAAAAATAAATCCTGATCTTTTGTGTCTTGGTATCGGCCATTATGAAACGCGATTCTAATGGCCTCGAGGCGAGATTGGCAGCTGTCGTCTTTGTCGCTGTTAACATTGAATCAAATCGGAGATTCTTGGGACTTTTCCAGACTGCTAATTCCATTCTCCGTGTGTCGACGCAACTTTGTACTTCTTGCACTTATTCTTTCGTGCGCTTTTGAAATCAAAACCTGTCATCCCGTCCGGCGTCTTGTCAAGAGAAAATAGACAAAACGACAGATGCCCGAAATGAAAGCTAAAATATGGAGACGAAAACACAAAACCAATAAATGGTAGAAACAGATAAGGCTATACGATTTAATATTTCCTCATCTATTTTCGTCGCTTGATGTTACTCATTTTACCTGTATATATATATATATATATATATATATATATATATATATATATATATATATATATATATATATATATATGTGTGTGTGAATAATTTTTGTATATCATACATAATATCTTGTTCGAATGCGCTAATAATCGCCATCATTGTGCACATCAACATGATAAGCGTCTGTATTGTTATAAATTGAATTTTAAGTCGCAGTTTATTGATATGTATTAGTGAATGGAATATTTCCGTCGTGAAACCACGCCTATTCCGACGAGAATTTGTATGCGCGTGGGTGTGCCTATGGTGCAACGGATAGCGCCTTGAAATGAGAAATCGTAGACCCCGGTTCGAGTTCAGGTCGACTTTGTTACGTACACTTACGCGCAAATATGGTGTGATTTCATCTTCATCACCTGCTCCAGCTCTGTGTCAAATGGTCAAAAATTCAGAGTTATTCTAAAGTGAAATCGTTCATGTAATAAACATTCTTCTTCTTAAAATCCTAAATATATTTCAGCTTTAGATAACCCACAAAAGGTTGGTAAACCGTAAGAAAATTCACATCAATCCATATGTTTTCTTCCCTACTATGGTAATATTGACTGAATTTCAGGGTTGAATCGATAGTAATTTAGTTTCGCTCATTTTTTTTCTTTTGCTCTCTGTAACTTTAAATATTACCTAATGTTCTGATAGGAAGTACTGCCATTTTCCATAAATTATTTGGACGAGTATCTTTACCGTTATTTTTTCTATAACTTCTATTGATAAATTTTTCCATTTCATTGAAACAGCCGTGAAACATTTCTACGTTCTCTTCTCTTTTCTTAGAAAATTTATTAAGAGCTATTGTGGAGGAAATTGTGGAGGGCCATGATTGTCAACGTTCGGAATAAGAAAATGAAGGTTCTCGGGGAAATAATGCTGCATTTTGAAAACGCAATCAAAATCTACTCCCTCTTTATGTGCCGCCCCCTGCCCCTCAGTATCTGGGGGATCATGACTCTTCACCACTTCCTGTATATTGTAGTTCTTAATAAACTTTCTCTTTCTGTTATTTCTCTTAAGACGTGTTCCGTTATTTACTCAAGCTCACTAAGCATTTTATGCGTTGTTTTCCTCTCTCATGCTCGCCATCTCTCCCGTGAGTATCAGATTTTCCAAGCCGTCCTTTCTCATCACGTACCCCAAAAATCTCAACTGTCTCTTCCTGATGTTAAGTATTACTTTCCTTTTTGTTTTCATTTTCTCCAAAATCGTGTTCATGTTCGGTCCATGGAATCCTCAGTATCCTTCTGTAGAACCACATTTCTGTTACTTCAAGTCTCCTCTTCATCGTTGAGGAGATCGTCCAGCTCTCACTGCCATACAGAAAGACAGATATCACATAGAAGTTCAGTAATCTTTTTCTTGTTTCTAGCGATTTTGTTTTCTGTTTCGTAGTGCGCTGCTTATATTCATTGAATATGATTTTAAAATAGTTTTCGGCGTATTAAAACATTATTTTCATGTTAATTTGATTTAAAGTTTAAGTTTATATCGAAAGTTTTATTCCCATTAATTGCTGTAAATAATCAGTAAAACGTTAGACATAAACTTGTAAATCAGACCGATGATGAAACGAACGAATTGAAATATTTAACTGAATCATAATAAAATAACCTTTATTTTAATAGAATGTTGAAATCAACTTCAATGTTTTATAAACTGAACGGTCAGTGACCGAACGGTTTACGAGTAGTCGAGTAAGTCCCCAAAATGTAATCATCAGTCAAATAGTTGATCCAAAAAAGTAACTATATTCAAAAAGTTGTGAGTTTAATACCTGACAGGTTAGAGAACAGAGACTTGTAGAATTGTCAAGGGGACTACGACTGAGATACCCATATCAAATTAATCTCCGAGGACTAAATAAAAGGTTCGGTTATCACTTGAAGAGGGCCGGAGCGTACAAGTAAAGATGAGTTAAAATGAAGACATCAGCCCAAACAATGTAAATAGTTATAATACCTCAATTCACAAATATAGACAAAGGAGAAACAATCAGGCTTAGAGGAGGCTTATATAAATTAATTCTTACAGGGGAAAATCGAAGAAAAAAAAAAGCAAAACTAGGTGTAAATTATACTTGATTTGATTAAGGCACAGTGGAGTAATGAATGTCGGACTGAGGAATCGGAGGGCCGAGTTCGAATCCCAGTCGAATCCATTACATTCACTTACCCCTAAGGGTGTATCACGCACGGCACATAACTGACTGATTAATATTTTCTAGAAGAACGAACCATATCGAAAAAACGAAGTCACAAAAGAAGCAAGCCTTGGTGAAAAGAACAAGGAAAAGCAATGATCATCTGTTTTCGGAAGAGAGAGCATACACACAGTGTACAAAATATATAGAGTGTACAAAAGAGAGACAGACAGAGAGACAGAGATACAGAGAGAGACAGACAGATAGAGAGTGAGAGACAGACAGACAGAGAGTGAGCGAGAGTAAGGGAGAGAGAGACTTACAGAGAGAGTGAGAGAGATACAGACAGACAGAGAGTGAGAGAGAGATACAGACAGAGAGTGAGAGAGACAGACAGAGAGACCGAGAGAGAGAGAGACAGAGAGAGAGAGAAAGACAAAGAGCCAGAAAGTGAGACAGAGAGAGAGAGAGAGACAGAGAGAGAGAGAGTGAAAGAGAGACAGAGAGAGTGAAAGAGAGACAGACAGACAGAGAGTGAGAGAGAGACACACACAAAGACAGAGAGAGTGAGAGACAGACAGACAGACACAGAGACGGAGAGAGAGAGAGAGTGTGTGTGAGAGAGAATTATAGACAGAGAGACAGAAAAAGAAATAGAGAGAGTGAGAAAGAGAGAAGAGTGGGAGAGAAGTGAATGAGTTTGAACTTCTATGCTGGCTCTTAACATTACCAAACTCTTTTGAACCGGATATTATCTGCGTGACGCTGTGACCACACCCCTGGGGCTAAGGCAGATTCGCCGAACAAGCAATCGATCCCACGCTGTGATTTATTGGTCGGAACTGCCAAGGCCTGGGTGTGTTCCCAAAGGGATCAAATTAGGGAAAGTTTCATTCGGACAACTCAAAGATAATCGTTGTTACTCTTTGAAACTTTCTTTATTTGTCCGACAGTACTGAGGCAGCGGTGAATGCGACTCTGCAGCTCGACGCAGCAAATAACGGAAACTCTGATCATTTCCCCCTCCACAAGTGGGTTATGGGACTCCGGACGTCGAAAGCGGTATCTTATCCACTAGACCACTTGAGAAGTCTTTCATTTATATAAATGGCCACACTTCCTAAAGAATATCACATCTGACCTTTGTTCGATCTGCTACGTGTCGATTTAAAAAATGTAAATAGACAAAAGAGAACCTTTCTGTTATTAATAATGGCATATAATCAATTCTACTTCAGTTAAGTAGGTAACATAGTTAATAAAAAATAAGTTTTGATTGTCCAGCATTTACTGTCAAATAGGATGAGTACATGCAACAATTCAGCTGTTTTTCTTTGCTTCTAACGATTTTTTTCTGTTTCTTAATACTATGCTTAGGTTTTGGAAGACATCTTTCAATTTTTCAATACGTTTTCACATTTCTTCACCTGTTATATCAACTAAAACTTGTCCTGCCTCTTCTGGTCTAGTCTTCGTCTGTCTGCCTCTTCTAGTCTCGTCTCCGTTTGATGGCTTTTCTGATTTCGTCTCTATGTTTGCTTCTTCTGGTCTTGTCTACCCCTGTCTGCCTCTTCTGGTCTGGTCTCTGTCTTTCTGCCTCTTCCGGTCTGGTCTAGTCTCGTCTCCATTTGTCTGCCTTTTCTGATTTCGTCTGTATGTTTGCCTCTTCTGTTCTGGTCACGGACTTTCTGCCTTTTCTGGTCCGGTCTCTGTCTCTCTGACTCTTCTAGTCTGGTCTCTATTTGTCTGCCTCTTCTGGTCTGGTCTCTGTCTGTCTGACTCTTCTAGTCTCGTCTCCATTTGTCTGCCTTTTCTGATTTCGTCTGTATGTTTGCTCTTCTGGTCAGGTCTCTGTCTTTCTTCCTTTTCTGGTCTGGTCTCTGTCTCTCTGACTTTTCTAGTCTGGTCTCTGTCTGCCTCTTCTGGTCTGGTCTCTACTTCTCTGCCTCTTCCGGGATGGTCTCTGTCTGTCTACCTCTTCTGGTCTGGTCTCTGTCTCTCTGACTCTTCTAGTCTGGTCTCTCTCTGTCTGCCTCTTCTGGCCTGGTCTCTGTCTTTCTGCCTCTTCTGGTTTGGTCTCTGTCTGTCTGCCTCTTCTAGTCTCGTCTCCATTTGTCTGTCTGCCTCTTCTGGTCTGGTCTCCGTCTCTCTGCCTCTTCTGGTCTGGTCTCTGTCTGTCTGCCTCTTCTAGTCTCGTCTCCATTTGTCTGTCTGCCTCTTCTGGTCTGGTCTCTGTCTCTCTGCCTCTTCTGGTCTGGTCTCTGTCTCTCTGACTCTTCTAGTCTGGTCTCTGTCTATCTGCCTCTTCTGGTCTGGTCTCCGTCTGTCTGCGTCTTTTGGTCCTGTCTCTGTATGTCTGTCTCTTCTAGTCAGGTATTTAAATTGTCGTTCTTGTTTTTCGATATTTCCAAGAGCCAGCCACACCCTACAAGCAAGCCGCAAGTGATCCGCTGGCAGGTCGGCAATAGCATCGCCAGCAGTCCTCTGGGGTAGCCACCAGCAGACCACAGCTGGGCGTCTCGCGGTCTGCTATTGGTAACATTGCCGAGACGACCACGCCGGCGGCCCGACAGTGGGTCACCAGCGGTAAACACTAGCGAAATAACAACCAGATTGGTGGCTTGTGTGTAGGACAGTGTTACGCCACAACGGCGAGTTATTTCGTCAGCTGTTCCAGGAAGATTATTACTTTTAATTGATCTCAATCCATACCTGATTCATATTTATCTATAACTGTAGCAATTCAAACTGTCACCAGTTCGCCGACGTCCTAGCGGGAAGTCCTTTCCAAAGGTCTATAATTTTATATACATGATATTTTTGCTTTTCTACATTGCATATATCTTATTATCTCAAGACAGAAAACAATTGTAATTTGATAAAAGAAAAAATATCTCAGATCAACGGAAAATACTCGGCTAAATATTAAAATCAATATGGCGGTATGTTTTTCTTTTGTTATTTATATAAATAAATGTATTTAAAGAACCTAGGTGGGCGTTTATTTCTTCTTGCCGTCGGTCTATACAAGAAATCACAGGGGAACATAAAACATGATGCTGGAAATAGCGGAAGTCTGAAAAACAGGAATTAGCGCTATTTTTTTTAATCGCCATAAACTATTGAATCGGGGGAATTGTGAACATACTTTGAACGTCAAAGCAAATTGTTGACTTCATTTATGCTAATCTTAGATGCCTAAGATTCAGACGTTTATTTGCGAAGGAGGAATTTCCCAACCCCCGACCTTATTACCTGCTCTTTATTAATTTTTCAAATTTCTCCACAGCTCAATAAGGAAACAGTAATTATTAGAGTTAGTTCAAGTGTTTACTCGTATACTTTTATAATATGACCCGTGCACTATTTAAAAATAATGTTCCGTTATTTTTTTAATCTTCCAAGGATTAACATATTTCTATCCTTGTTAGATTTCTTCTTTCTACCATATTCCTTCAGCACGTTGTCGATCATGGATCTCCATAGTTTCATGTCCTTAATAAAAGTTGCTCTTAATAAATTTTGTATTTTTGTTATCTCCCCTAAACATTGTTCTCTCATTCATTCTTTTAAGCTCGCTTGGTAGGTTATGTGTTGTTTTCCTCTGTTTCTCTTGCCGTAAATCTGTCCTGTGAGGAGCAAAGTTTCCAAACCCCCTATCCCCATTATGTCCCCTAGAAATTTCAACTGCCTCTTTCTGATCTTGAATTTAATTGTCCTTTTTGCTTCCATTTTCTCTAGAACTTCGTCTTTGCTCATATATTCAATCCATGATTTGGCACTTCGACATGGTGTAATGGTTAGAAAGGTTGTCTCGCTAGACCAATTACGACTGAGTTCGATCCTCACTGGGTGCCCCATACTTTCGGCCTTGTGCCACATCTAAGCCGGGCCTAGAAAATCCCTATTCAGTCCATGGTATTCTAAGAATCCTTGTGGGGGAAATTCATTTCTGTTGCTTCCAGTTTCTTCTTCATCTGTGAGGAGATTGTTCAGCATTTACTGCGAAATAGGATGACTGATACATTATTTATATTATTCGGACTATTGTCCTCATCTTTGTCGCCATATTTATCACAACGTTTCGGCCGTTGTACGCTCCGGCCTTCTTCAGGTAGTTGGAATGTGGAACTGAACCCTTTATTTCGCTCACTGGCCATGTTTAATGGATGTCAGTTATCAGTTATCGCCTGTTAATTTCCTTCAAGGACACATGGTGCAGTGGATAAAGGCGTTAGTTGGATCCAGTGACAGGACCCAAAGAGTGTGAGTTCAATAATCGGCAGTGGGGAACTTTCAGAAAAATTGGAGTGTCGAGTTCGAATTTCATCCGGTTTCGTTACATTCACTTATGCGCAAATGATCTTAAGAAAAGGTACGAATATATCTCCTCCTCCAGGTATGGGTTAAACAGTTGGATCTGTATCGGTAAAACCATTGTTATTCGCAAAGAAATGTTAATGTAATATTTGCTAAGAAAAAACATTCTTGCAGCCCAAATGCGTTTCGGTTTTAAATAACCAACAAAGTGTTTCTAAACCGTAAAAAACATTTCAGTCGGTCATCTGTGTCGAGGTTCCCTAGCATTTGTTCCCATAGACAAAGACTAATATTAAATAACGGTTCAGTGTTCGTTTCTTTGTTTAATAGTTACTTAACTTATATTGTAAATGTGTGACCCTTCAAATGATTTTCGATGTTCCCTTTTACAGTAGATTGGGATTAAATTCAAGCGCCCCAATTATAAAGAATCCTCCCTTGTATTAGTTAACTAAAAATAACTATTGGTGATCATACATTCTGAGAACGATTATCATTCACCACTTCATATTAATCAATGAGAAAATGCTTTCCAAAAGGTTTACTAAGTAGAAGAAATACAATTCGAGGTGCGTTACCGAAAACTAAACATGTACCAAAAAACTCGAAAGTCAAAAAACATATTTCAACTAAAATGATAAAAACTAAATAAACAGCCACGTTTCACTTCGATGAGGAAAATATACAATCATAATTGCTTTTAAATTCGACTCTGACTAATGAAAAAAAAAACAAAACCCAAAAAACATTAGTTTAGTATAACCAGACTGTATTTTGCCAATGATAATGACAAAATCAGGAAATGATTAGGACTTCCATTTTCAAAGTTCAGGATGCAAAAATAATTTGATGACGATATTATGTAAAAAATAATATTGCTCTAATATAATAATATAGATAATTTCAACATTATTATACACGCATAAAAAATACATACATATATTTTTCGACTTTGTCATTCACTTAACTAATATATATATATATATATATATATATATATATATATATGTGTGTGTGTGTGTGTGTGTGTATACGTGTGTGTATATATATATATATACACACACACACATATATATATACACACACGTATATATATATATATATACACACACGTATATATATATATATATATATATATATATATATATATATATATATATATATATATATATATATCAGGTTCAAACACTAATATTCCATGGTTATAATTTATTACATTGGAATCGTAATCACGATGCAATGCATCAGACCTACAAATTCCATGGAATATTTATGTCTGAGCTTTTTATATTATATTCTTGCTTTGTCTTGTACATTGAGCTCTACCTGGATTTCATCCTCTTGGAAATATATATATATATATATATATATATATATATATATATATATATATATATATATATATATGGAGATAGATAGATATATTGACCTCTAATATTTTATATATATATATATATATATATATATATATATATATATATATATATATATATATATATATATATATATACATACTTAACGAAGAGCAGCTTATGTCGCAGCTCAAATTTAACACTCTCGCGATCTTTAGGCATTCTAGTCATCTGAGGATCGTGGAAGGTATCCATTGTTGGGTCTTGACGTTAAAGCGTTTCTTGTTCTGTCTAGATAGATTGTGCTCTTTAAATTACTGCTTAGGTAGGTAATTGCCTCTTGGTATTTCTTTCCTTTTCCGGATTTTTTTCTTTTCCAAGTTCGTTTGTCTGTTGGTGACAACAAAATTGTCGGGTATTAGTATATATATATATATATATATATATATATATATATATATATATATGTGTGTGTGTGTGTGTGTGTAAAATATATAGAATATAGGAAATAACTCGTCCAAAGTTCTTTAGTATTTTTGTTATTATTTTAAAAAAATAGTGCTCGATACAAAAGTAGACCATAAATAGAATTATTTATTTAAAAATATGATTCCAACGCTACATAAGAGTTCTCATGTTTCAAAACAAGAACCGAAAACTTCAATATAATTATTTGAATTAAATTGAATTAAGCTACTAAGCTCTGTTCCATCTTCAAGCGAAAGTTATTCCAGTGAAAATTTCGCTTGAAGATGGAACAGAGCTTAGTACTTTAATTCAATTTAATTCAAATAATTATATTGAAGTTTTCGGCTCTTGTTTTGAAACATGAGAACTCTTATGTAGCGTTGGAATCATATTTTTAAATAAATAATTATATATATATGTATATATATATATATATGAATATATGTATATGTACACACACACATATATATATATATATATATATATATATATATATATATATATATGATGTATCAAAAATGCACTTAAAAACTTTGTTGTTGGTCCCTGACACCAAAACAAGGACAAAAGTCCATATAAAAATATATCCACCAATAATTCATTTTTGAGTTATTAAGTTTAAAGAAAGTTTACGGGTGATGGCGTTCTATTCCCATTTAGACAAGGTTACATTTTTTATTCGTGTACGTTTGTGGCTAGTCTGTCTTTAACACCTGGCATGTGTCGTAGTGAGTTAAATGATAAGTTTTCAGTTTAAAAATGTTAAAAAATCGCGATATTTATATCGTAAGAAGGCGTGCGGTGGATAAATTTTCATTCTAACTTACGCAACTAATGAAAATAACAGACATCTCGTTTTAACAGATATAGAGCGTGCGAGGGATAAATTGTCGTCTAACTTACGCAACAAATGAAAATAACACTGACATCTCGTTTTAACAGATATAGAGGGTGCGAGGGATAAATTGTCGTCTAAATTACGCAACAAATGAAAATAACACTGACATCTCATTTTAACTGATATAGAGGGTGCGAGGGATAAATTGTCGTCTAACTTACGCAACAAATGAAAATAACACTGACATCTCATTTTAACTGATATAGAGGGTGTGATGGATAAAGTTTCGTCTAAATTACATAAAAATGAAAATAACACTAACATTTTAACAGATATATTTACTAAAATTACACAAAAATATCTTGAAATACAACAGTGTAAATTTCTACAATAAAATAGCAAATTGCTTCAACCATGCTCTCCAGGCGACTTCAGAATCTCCCGCATCTTCTGGACGGTCTCCTTGTTTAATTTGGTGAATGGGTTGCACTCTGGGGAGTTTGGTGTCCAAATGTAAATGACGATGTTGTCGCAGGAATTGTCTGACAGTCATGACTGGTTTATTCAGCTTGTGTAGCATGGTGCAGAGTCCTGTTAACAGACATAGGATCTTCCAGTAGCCCCCTTCTTGACCACGTCATCAAGGCACTTAAGTCTGAGGCCCTGTGGTAAAATGAATGGAGGCATAACGTCGTCACTAGTGAACGCGCCAAAAACCTTTGTAATTGCCATTAGACTCATGCAACTATTTTCCAGTCCTCTGCACTGTCCTCAGATTGACAACTAAACACTCTGAAATGTTCGCTTCCGGCGCGAATGCCAAGCAGTACAGCATGCCGTTTCCAAATTTCTGGCGGAGTGAATTGTGTCCTGGTGTTACAGACGGTGCCCAACGAAACCTAATATATTGTGCCGTTCACATGCACGAAATTAAAATTAAAAATGGTGACAATTTTCCTATCGTACCTTGTATAGAATTGATACAAGTAAAAGTTTTGTCACAGGTGACTGATTTACGTCCAGCCTCTCGATTCTAGAGTTTCGTAGACGGACTCGTCGGGGTCAAAGTGTATCAGCAATTAACTATTAATACTTCTCAATTTTTCTTTTTTATATGCAGTTTTCATTGGTGCAAGTATATTTAAAAAAATTTTTTTCATGCAGTATGCGTGCGTTCGTCTTTAGAATGTCCTAATATATATATACATACATGCATACATACATATGGGATAACGATATATGAAAAATGAATTAAATAATTTAAAATTTAGAATTGAGTAAATAATCCCAAGTTCTTTAGTATTTTTCTTTTCATTTAAAAAAGAAAACAGTGCTCAATACAAAAGCAGAGCCTAAATTATAATTATTTTTTTAAAAATATGACTGCTTCGCTACCTAAAAACAAGAGCTAAAAGCTCTGTTTCATCCTCAAGCGAATTTTTTGGAAATAACTAATCTCGAAGTTTACGTTACTTTATAAGCATATTCAAGGCAGAACTTGTAAAACCTGGGATAATCCATGCCCTTTATGCCTACATAAAAATGACACATTATTACGTTTCTAAATAATGAAAATCTATTAAACCACAGACATGAGTTAACGGTTTTTTTGCCGACATCAACAAATTTTCGCATTAAATAATTAGCATAATTTTTTTTTTAAATTTCATGGTATAATAAAGGGTTTAAAAGCTTAACCCAATCACAAGATAAAAAAATAAAAAATAAAAAAAAAAACTTTATGAAGTTGTCAAAAAAACAAATTGTAGTTCGGGGCGACGCGTTTATGTACGAACAGCTCTTTTAGGAAAAAAAAATCTTCAGGCACTTAACGGCGTACACCGGTGCCAATAACTCTCTGTCGCTAAGACGGACTAGACAATGTGCATTGTAGAAATGCCATCATTCGCTTTGAAATGGATACCCCGGCCCTGACTTGGCTTGGCCTCTTTCCGAGGGTGACAGATATGTTGATACAAATTGTTAACCTTTACGACCCCCCTATTGGACTGGTCGCTTCTGCCGTTTCCATAGTATTTAACTCTACGAATGAATATGCTTATAAAGATACGTAAACTTCAAGATTAGCTACTCCAAAAAAATTCGCTTGAGGATGAAACAGAGCATTTGGCTCTTGTTTTTGAAACATGAGAACTCTTATGTAGCGAAGGAACCATATTTTTAAAAAATAATTATATATATATATATATATATATATATATATATATATATATATATATATATACCTTTCTCGCCAGGCGTACAGTATTCTTTTTAGACTCCAAAGAAACAAGAAATCAAAAATTAAAGCATTACGCCCGCCAGGTATCTTCTCCTGACAGGTGAGATTATGATAAAGAAGTTGACATTTCAATATTCGAATTTCTCTTTAACTCTGGATGGGTGCGGACAGGCATAGGAGGGGAGAGAGACCTGGAATAACGATTAACGTCATCGAACAAAACCGGTGATTCTCCTCTTCAAGATGTCAGACATTGAGGGGGTTTTTCGCTAGATTTTACAAATCTCAAAAACGTAATTAGGTTTTCACTCTGCTTCGCATAATGGCTTCCAGATGAAGCAAGGAAATGAAGAATTAGCCTCTATTAAATTCCAATTTGGTAAATATCTCCTTTACTGAACGGCACGCTCCCAGATTTGAGTTTGTACTTCTGTTAATAGGTTTTAAAGAGAACGACAAAAACAAAGCGAAGACTCCTCTCTCTCTCTCTCTCTCTCTCTCTTTCTCTCTGTGTGTGTGGTAGGGCTTTTGAAACTGTACGAAATTTTCGAGTTTTTGTGGAACACCCTACGCCCCCATAATTGTAATTGGTAGGGATTATTCCGTTGATGACTTTCCATATGATATATATATATATATGTATATATATATATATATATATATATATATATATATATATATATATATATATATATATATATTTCAATAAAGGTGCAATTAATTTACAAATTCACTAATTATTCATACAAAAAACAAATACAAAGGTTAATGATTTAATTGGCGAGAAATCCATCTTCGCGAACAATTCAAATAATATACACCGGAACCTGTTTATGAATGAAAAGATCCTTGTTTTATAAATTTCAGTTGCATAAGGTCTTATTATTTTTACAAGCTTTTAATTAAATCATTAACCTTTGTATTTGTTTTTTGTATGAATAATTTATGAAAATATATATATATATATATATATATATATATATATATATGATACAGAGCAAATTATAAGAACAATTAGGAAAAAAATTAAAAATCTATTGTGAGTAATTTATTTGGATGAACTTCAACATATTTTTTTAGTCGGTCTGATGAAATGAATATGCTTATAATCTTCGAAATAAATTTTTTTATTGACTATTGATTTCCTAATTATTCATATATATATATATATATATATATATATATATATATATATATATATTGTATGAGGCACCTTTTTTAAAATTTGTTTCCACATTCTCAATATCTATTTAATTACATTCTTGCATCCAGGTTTCCAATATCCTAATTTCTAATTGCTACTTTATTTTGTCCACGTTAGCCTGAATCTGAATCGCCATTGCTTGGTATTTATCAATCAATCAGTAAGATAAATTTCTCTTGCCAGAGTTAGGCATCCACAAAATCGAAATCTTGCGAGGTGATTTGGGGTACGCTTATCAAAAGATAAGCATGAGGATTCCACCAAACTTTGTCCGTTTATTCTATAGTGGACGAAAAAAAAAATAATTGACAGCATATTCTGCTTTAGCAGGTATAACATTGCCTTCATCAAGTGAAACTAGGTAAATTCTGTCTGCTCCATCGATTTCTCCTCCATGGTTCCTATTAAACATTTACCTTTTTTATATCGTATGCTTTCATGATATAATCCATATCTATCTCTTCTACATTTTCACGTTTCAGACATTTTTAGATAAGATGTAAATCTCTTCATTCATGAATTCAAGGTACCCAAGATGAAATCTCTTATAGTTTGAGAATGTTTCAATTTGAGCTGATAGTACGCGAATCCATATAGGTAAAATCTGAAGCTAAATGTTTAATCTAAATATTTTCATTTGAGGGAGGATTTCTACTTTTCATTATGCTGAAATTCATCGAAATATATTACTAACAATAGATTTTTTATTTTTTTTTCCTAACTGTTCTTATAATTTCCTCTTTATCATATACTAGAGCAGCATTTATATCTCCTTTTGTCTTTTTGCGATCTTTAACACACCCTGCTCCGCCATCCATTTGCTCAAGCTCGCCTGGTAAGTTGTGCTTTCATCAAGCCCTGTCATATGAATATCACATTTTCCAAGACCTCTTTCCTAATTATGTTCTCCAGAAATGTCATCTGTCTTTGCCCGGTGTTATTCGTAAGTGTCCTTTTCGTTGCCATTCTCTCTAGAACTTCGTCTTTGCTCACATGTTCGGTCCATGGTATTCTCAGCATCTTTCTGTAGAACCACACCTTTTTACCCTTGTGGAAGCCGTCCTTAAAATAGTTTTCATCTCTCGGAGAACCAGAAATAAAAACTATTTTATTCCATTATTAATATCTATCTCCTTTATATTTTTTATCGTAGATCACGTGGTAAACGTAATACATGGACACCGTAGATGCCTCCTGTGCTCTCCCCCAATGGGGCGTCCAGGGTATGACGATAAACTACATCCAAGGTAACACGGTAAAATACGTCAAACAGCAAGGCCTCTGATCAGGAGGCTTTGAGGAACGTGCAACCTTCTCTTAATTGCTGGAGTTTTCAGGTTCACCCTGACCCGGGGTGGTAGCACCTGTTAGGGTCCCAGCTATGGGCAAATAGTTAACCTAGAAACTGATGTAAAAGACATTATAAAAGTGTAAAAATATGTTTTAATACCAGAAATAATTTGTAAAAAATTATTACCAGAAATAAATTTTTGAAGAATAAAAGTGTTACCAGCAATATGTTTTTGAAAAATAATATTACCAGCTATACATTTTTTAGGAAAAAATATTAACAGAAATAGATTTTTGACAAAACAAAAATATTACCAGAAAAAAAAAGTTGTCGGCATTAAATGACCCATTGAGGTTGATGTGCCGTAAAACAAACCAAACCAAACCTGCTGTACTCAAGTGAGCCAATGAGTGATACTGGAATCCACCACGTCCTCTCCACTGTACAATGAAGACTGTTTCACACTGACACCATATCTTTCTTTCTTTTTATGTGTCATGTCCTTTCAGGACGTAGGCGATCATGGCTCTCCACTTCACTCTACCCCTTGCAGCTCTCAACAAGTTCCTTCCTTCTGCTTCCTCCCCCAGACCACGTTCTGTCACCCATCTGCTCAAGCCTGCCGGGACTGTCACGTGCTACTTTCCCTTGTCTCTCTTTCCCTCTATTCGACCACTGAATATTAGATTCTCAAGTCAGTCCTTCATCATTATTTGTCCCAGAAACTTCAGCTGCTTCGTCCTGATGTTAAACATAAGCCTCCTCCTTGTCTGCATCTTCTCCAAGACTTCATCGTTGCTCACACGCTCGGTTCACGAAATCCTCATCATCCTTCTGTAGAACCACATCTCCGTCGCCGCGAGTCTCTTCTTCATCCTTGAGGAAATCGTCCAGCATTCGCTGAAGGACAGATAATTTTAAATACTATAAGAGGCTGAAGCTTTTCTTATAATACCCAAGGATTCTCCAACAATATGCCGTACGTGTAGAGTAAAATTATGAATATTAAATGAAATAAGAATTAGTCAAAATGCATTGGCCTATTAAACACCGTTTCTCGCGGAGTGCCTAGCAACCTCTTGAAAAAACCCTAGGGTTCTGGGGTCTAACACTGAAATTTTTTCAAGGTCAGCGTTCCGTTTCAATATGATCACGTCGGCGTCACGTGGGCGATGTTGTGAAAACGTATTCCTAAAATTTCAGTTATCTGTTTTGATTAGTCTTACTCTTATGTCCATCGTCTTTTCATGTTGAATTGAATATAGTCTAATGTTAATTATGTTTTATGAATATGTCCTGAAGATGGTCGACTAGACCGAAACGTCCGACGTTGACATTATATTAACATTAAAACAGCATAATTGCATATTAGGATTTTTGTTTGTTTTTCTGTATATTTTTCTTCATACTGTCGGATCTATATCAATATATTTGCTTACACACACACACACACACACACATATATATATGTATATATATATATATATATATATATATATATGTGTGTGTGTGTGTAAATTACGAAATAAATTTCTGGCGTACAGTGACCGACCGCGATTGTTAGTTTCATGCTTTCACGCAGTCCTCAAGCGGTCGGCAGCTGTCGTGCGAAAATGTGGACATTCCCTCAGGTAAGCTTGAGATAGAATAAAATATGGCCAGTGCGTACATATCATAATACCACCAACAAAACACGCCTGGATGGGTAAAGAACCCATCTGTCCAAGATAAAAAAAAAACCGTAAACACGTAATTTAACCCAATCCACAGAAAAAATGAAATAGTTTACTGTTGCGGCAAGAAGGGTTCAGTGCCACACAGAACAATGGAGCCACGGTCAAGGAGCCTAATGCTGTAAAGCAAAAAAGTGCTCAAGGGAAGTGTCCTTCTAAAGTCACCAATGTTAGAAGTTTCTAATATTGATAGAAATACGCAGCTCTTAAAATCATTTAATCTTCGCCGAACGGGCGTTTCTCTCACTTCTAGGTGCGTTTAGTTGGTGTGTGTATGGTATGCAAAGTTTGTTATAGAACAAATCAGTACCCGAGGGAAAAACTGGAAATAAAAAAAGAAAGATCCAAGAACATTAACACAATACGAAACCAATCGTCAAGTGCTTAAACTCCAAGTCTAAAGAAAAAAAACCAAACGCGTAGAAAGAATAAACGTAGTGTTCTCAATACGCCAAGTAGAGCGATAAAAAGTATAAACGAGTATATATATATATATATATATATATATATATATATGTGTGTGTGTGTGTGTGTGTGTGTGTGTGTGTGTGTGTGTCTGCGCTATGTCAGATTTTGTTAATCAAGTCAATGTTTTCAAAGCACAATTTTCTTCATTCTCGTTCAAATCAGCATCAATTCGTTCATATCAAACAGGCGTCTCACTACGCTTAATCGAATTTTAACACACTAACTCTATGATAAAACAGGCAGCAATCTGCAATGCTAATTAAAATCTTGTGCTAAGAAACAGTTTTGGCTTCAACTGACTTATTTTAAAATTAATATATTCTACGAAGACAGAATCTATTGTCGGTCGTTAACAAGAGGAACAGCCCAAGACGCGAGCTACAAATTAGAGACGTCAGAATCAAGCAAGTAGGGAAAGTGAACTTTCTGGGAAGTGTAGACTTGAAGCAACAGAAATGTGGTTCTACAGAAGGAAGCTGAGAATACAATAGACCGAACACGGGAGCAATGACGAAGTTCTAGAGACAATGGCAACGAAAAGGATACTTATGTTTAACATCAAGAAGAGAACAGAGGACTTGATCCTCACAGAGCGGATTGAAGCTAAGAGGGCTAGAGGAAAGCAACGCACAATCTATCTGGTGACATTGAGCGAAAGGATGGCGGATCAGGTATTGGGAGAGATAACAAAAAGACAAAATGTATTAACAGCTACGAAGGACAGGTAATTATGGAGAGCTGTGAAGGCCAACGTCTTGAAAGCTACGGCACATTGAAGAAGAAGAAGAATGAAGAAGAAGAAAAAGAAGAAGAAGAAGATATCTTTTAAGCCTCGTTCTGAAAAACGATCCCCTCTGAATGTATAACTTTGGAAAGATTGGATCAACGTCAAAAAAACAATGATTGGCAATAAATAAATAATTAAAAATAAAATAAAAATAAAAATAAAAATAAAGGAATAATGCACTTCGTTCGACTATCCACCAAAATTTAATTGGGAAAATTTTTGCAAAGAGGCAGTTTGGGTTCTTCATGAGCTTTCTCTTTAGAAGCAAAGACAGAATTCAGCCATCTGCAGCAGTCTTTTATCTAGGAATGGTAAGTTTTCATTTTTGCATCACATTGTTACAGGTGATGAAAAATGGGTTTAGCATGTCACCAGAAAACGAGAATGGATATCATAAAAGGAGAAAACCATTGTCAAGACCAAAACCAAGGCTTCATCAACAGAAAATCTTGCCTGGTGTCTGGTGGACTATGAATGGTGTCGCCCATTACGATCTATGGAGCATAGAAGGACCATCACTGTAGATGTGTTTTTTTTTCTAGCAAATTGCTTGTGCAAACGAAGCATTATGTCGAAAGTGCCTTACTTTGGCAAACAAAAAAGGTGTTATTCTGTAGTATGAATATGCAGGTATGCAATTTACAGAAGAAACTACAAAAAAGACCGTTACGTTTGCCATATTTATCGGATTTTGGCACCTACAGATGTTCATTTGTTCCGATTACAAAGAATATTTCCGGTTGGCTTATAGTCTTTGGGAATTAAGTTGATTATATTTCAATAAATAAGCTATATAAATTAAATGAAGTGTCTTCCAGTCCCTAATAGACTCAGCAACTATTAGGTTGGTGCAAAAATAATGTCGTTTTCTCACTCATATGTGAGAAAACGACATTATTTTTGCACCAACCTAATACTTGATGGGTTTCAACGAATCATGACTTGCAGATAGATTTTACCCAGGGCGTGTTATAGGTTATGCAAACTTAATCTATGTCAAACACGAAGGTCTTGAAAGATGAACATCGTGTGACATTGGGACATCAAGGGGTTAATCAATGAATGAAAAAAAGTGGGGGAAAGCAAGAGGAAAGAGACTGATAACTGGATGATCATTGTCGAAATTCGCAAGAAAATGGTTTGAAAAGACGAGAAGAAAATTAAAAACGAGCTTCATTGAAAATGGAATCCCGAAGGGTTCCAAGGATAATCGAACCCAATTTTAACTAGGCAGAATTCAGTAATTTGAACAGAACTTAGACTAACCGTCCTCCCTACATCCCACCGATAAGAAAGAGGCAATATACATCTCCATAATTACCTTTCCTTCGTAGCTGTTAATACATTTTGTCTTTTTGTTATCTCTCCCAATACCTTATCCGCCATCTTTTCGCTCAATGTCGCCAGGTAGATTGGGCGTTGCTTTCTTCTAGCCCTCTTAGCTTCAATCTGCCCTGTGAGGATCACATTTTGCAAGTCCTCTGTCCTCTACTTGATGTTAAACATAAGTATCCTTTTCGTTGCCATTGTCTCTAGGACTTCGTCATAGCTCATGTGTTCGCTTCATGGTATTCTCAGCATCCTTCTGTAGAAACCCATTTCTGTTGCTTCAAGTTTACACTTCCCAGAAAGTTCCCTACTTGCTTGATTTTAACATCTCTAATTTCTAGATCGCGTCTTGGACTCTTCCACTTGTTAACGACCGACAATAAATTCTGTCTTCGTAGAATATATTCGAAGATGTCTATCCTGGAAAATTGAAAAAAAAAATGTTGTCGATACCCCTGGCCCCACAAAAAAAGAAAAAAGAAAAAAAAAAACGGCGGTCACTGAAATAACCTCTCTATTTTTTTTCTGGACAAAGAGCCAGGAAAAACATCCGATTTGAATCTGCCACCCAAAAGAAAACCTATCTAAATAGAGATTAACGCTTCTGATTGGGGAAGGGTTCATTCATTTTAATTTCTGTGACATTCGTCAACATTTTTATGGCCGACATTAATTCAGATTCCTTTGGATACAAGTGATAAAGAAAAATTAATTACTAACCCTGGAGTAATCATAGGCTACCGGCTGTGTGGCCTGGTCGATCGAGAAATCACCTAAAAACAAACAGCGTGAGACAAGCTGATAAAGAAAGATTAATGACTGGAAATCCCCCTTTCGCCTACGGATAGTAAAAGTTTAGATTCATCAGAAAGACGGTCTACCAGCCCTTGGAGTTAGCGGAGAAAAAGTGGAAAAGTGGGAGAAGGAAAAGAAAGATTATCACGGTCTATCTAGTCAACCCCACACCTGGCGGGCGCAGGACTCCATATGAGCTGGAGGTTTAGACAGCTTGAAGAATCCCCACATTACTTCAACTAGAATCCACACCGTTTGCCGAGGCCGCCTGACGAAGACCTTGTGCCTTTCCTGAAGACCAACGCGACGCGGGACGGGGTTACAAGTAAGCTGAAAGAAGCCATTTCTCGTGAGAGTTAAATATTTATTTTTACGGAAAAGTATAATGGTAAGGGCGGCAAATCATGGATTTGTAGGGAATTTATACGTGGTTAATATACTTTTTCATTTGAATATTGTTTACAAGTAAAATGAAGTGTCTATCAGTTAGGTCGTTTTATTTAGACAATATTTAACCCTGTATAATTTAATATTTTTAAGTTACATTTGTTCTTCATGTCCTTTGTGTAATTGCTTTCCGAACAATCTAATATTATTTTATTTCCTCGGGGATTTGAATTTGAATATTTTCATGTCGATTGGCGAAGGAAATCAGTCTTCTACATTTCCATTGGCCAGTGACGTGGATGGGGCGCGTACCACTATTGACTAATGAGACATCATTTCAACCGCGAACTACAAGTGATTCATTTAGTTCTTGAATTTAATATGACGCGAATGAACAAACTTGTCTTCGCCTCGTGAAAAATCAGAACGTCTAACGCCTAACGGGTTCCGTGTGAGAAGAATCTGTTGAAAGCCTCAACAAGAGCGAGCGCCATATTTGATTGTGTTTTTCCTTTTCCAAGAATACTCGTTATTGGTTTCGCGTATTTATTATTTAAAGACTTAGAGACTGGGTTGCCTTTGTTCCCGGCAGTTAGAGACTTGGCTTGAAATTAAGTTCCATATTTTGGTTTTCTTGTAATTTTTATTCTATTTCTATCTCCTTGCAATCAGCAAAAAAAAAAAAATCCTTCAACAACTACAAGAAGAAAGAAAATCTTATTGGCCTCTGTCAAGGACGACTATAGAGGTAACAGCTTTTTTAGATTCACTTTCGAGTCAAGTAACCTATAGCCTTATTCACTCAAACAATTCTCTTCTCTGATGATTACCTTGTATTATATCCCAGAAAGAGATATATTTGTTCGAAGTAGCAAAATGTTTTTGGACTATTGTAACCGAGTAGGACACATTAGCAGGTAATCGTAATGGACTGGTCCTCATCGTAGTGGTAGGCAATAGGCGTAGGCAATAGGCGTTCTCCTGTACCTCCACATCAGTCTGTATTTATGGCTGACACCAGCCAATCATATTACTGTGAGGGGGAACCCAGGTGTATGCATATTCATTACATCACCTTGGTAATGTAGCGGCATGATGTTTTCCTAGGTAACTGGCGATGGGAGGGAGAACTGATCTCAATCCTTCCATAAAAGTATTAATACAAAGTAAACACACGGAGCCTCAGCAGATATTCGAACTCAGTTCGCCAGTTGGTAAATATTACACTTTTCCGTCATTTCTAGAGCAAAAAATTAAAAAAATAGATATTAGGTTGGTGCAAAAATAATGACGTAATAATGTCGTTTTTTGACGTATTTTTAAACGTCAAAAAACGACATTATTACGTCATTATTTTTGCACCAACCTAATAGATAAAAGATAAATAAATTCCCATCAGGCAAGCAGATGTGACGGTATCACTACCGTCGTCCTAAAGAAATGTGCTTCCAAGCTGGTTCCAATTCTCTCCAAACTCTAGAACTGTTGCCTGGTTGGTTCTTGGTTTCCAGCTTATTTGAAGTCCTCCTCTGTAGTTCCTGTTTTTGAGAACTCTTGAGAACCTTCTGACCCTTCTAACTATCGTCCTATTAGTCTTCTACTGCTTTTCGGCTAATTATTCGTGGCTTTAATCAATGCTGAAGTGGTTAAGCATCTTACCTCTCCCGAATGACTCTCTGACAAACAATATAGCTTCCGTTTAGCCATATTTATTGCTGATGTTCTGTCAGCCATCACTGAATGCGTATAATAAGCTCTTGATAATAACGCCGAAGTTCAAGATGTGGCTCTAGATATCCTGAAGGCGTTTGACAGGGTTTAGCATCCCTGGTTTTCTACGTACGCTCCTGGGCTACGGTATTACTGGACGATTGTTTTATATAATCCAATCATTCCTGTCAAATCGTAAAATGAAGCTCGTTTTGAAAGGGCTAGCTTACAGATCATTCACACGAACGCGGGTGTCCCCCAGCGCACTATTCTGGGCCCTACGCTGTTTCTGATGGTCATCAATGATCTTCCTCATGTTAATTCCCAAGTGGGCATTTATGGAAATGACACTACCATTTACTCCTGTCCCAATAGCAAATACGACAGAGTTGACTTCACTTGGAAAGGACCTTTTATCCGTAGTTAACTGCGGCAGGAAATGGCTTGTAAATTGTAATGCCTGTAAAATAAAACTGATTTCATTTAACCACCATAGAGAAACATTCCTGCTGGCCTACAGCATGACCAATGCTAGACTCATGGAGAATAACACAACGCCTTCTTGACCTCACTTTTTCATCTGGCGTGAAGTGGAAGGACTACATTGAATCAATAGTTGCATATATTGCGAGGAAAACTGGGTCACTGTGCTGTGCCAGAAGGTTTTCATCTTTCACATTTACAAATCTCCCATTAGTCCGTGCAATGAATATTGTTGCCATATCTGGTTTGTTGCTCCTGCTACCAAAAAGAAAGATCTGCAATGTAATCGATCCTGACTTGGCATATCACTTTCTCACCGACTTGACGTGGCTTCTCTCCGTCTTTTCTAGAAATATTTTCATGGCAACTGTTCTGGCGAGCTTTTTTCCCCTTGGTGTCCAACCTATGTAACTTTAAGCGTGATACTAGATTGGCGTGTAGGTCTCACCCGTTTACTGTTGAACTAGTTAGGGTTTATTTAACCGCCACTTCTACTCCAACAGTTTCTTTTCTCGCACCTCCTGCCTGTGGAACTCTCTTCTCTTTCCTTGCTTCCCTAATAACTACAATCTTCAAAAGTTTAAATGCAACGTCAATCGCCATTTTATCTTGAGCCCGGTTTAGCTTTTACCTTTTCGTCGTCCTCCTCTATACCCAGTCAATTTGGCTCACCTTGACTCTCTGTAATCCCCTGCACACTAGTGGCATTACCGCCTTGCTTGGGGTGAAATGGAAAAAAAAATGAATAGACAAATAAAAATAAAAATGAGTGCTGACAATTTCTCGGCCCAGCCCATTTCCAAAAATCAGTATTTCAATGAAATCACCTCCGAATACTGATGATGGGAAGTTGGTCGGGCTGAGAGCTTTTCAGAACCCACTTATGAATAGCCTTTCATTTCTTATTTATATTTTCACTTCGCAGTTTTTAAAGACAACAAATCATGGGAACTGAAAATTTAGGCTAGACCTGCATTTTAATAGAATCAGATTTTAGAAGAGTTGTAAATTTTAAATGGTAACATTTTTATCTACAAACAAATGCATTAGATTATTTCATACAGCGTCCGAATATCTGGAACTTCAACATTTTCATGTCCCTATCTATCTATCTATCTATCTATCTATCTACATATTTTTCTATGTATGTATATATGTATGTAATCTATGCATGTATGTCAGTCTTATGATATCCATCTGTCTCTCTGTATGTCAGTCTTATGATATCTATCTATCTATCTATCTATCTATCTATCTATCTATCTCAGCCTTTTAATATCTATCTATCTATCTATCTATCTATCTATCTATCTATCTATCTATCTAAATATTTTTCTATGTATGTATATACGTATGTAATCTATGCATGTATGTCAGTCTTATGATATCTATCTGTCTCTCTGTATGTCAGTCTTATGATATCTATCTATCTATCTATCTATCTATCTATCTCGAAAAGTCATTATTCAAAGAAAGCTTAATACGGTTTTAATTTACCTTCTTTCTCACCTCTTCTCTCTCTCTCTTGCTATATATAAACATGTAATGTATAAAAACATGTAATATATAAAGCGATTTCAAAATCAAGCTGAATCCCTTGTTCCTTTCTGTTTCAATTCAATAATTTAACGGCATCCTGAATGATATTATTTTTTAATATGTGGGCGTTTGCCTATCACAACGCCGGAAGACGAGGCTGTTGTTGCATGACATTGGCAAAATAAAGTTAAAAAAATAAACCCGTTAAATTTCAGCTTGCCGTGAGGCCTTAATATAATAAAAGGAACTGCGATTATTCATTCTATTATTCGACGATTTTTTCAAACTTTTCCCTTACCTTTTTCTGCGGTTTCCCTTTCATCATTCTGGTCCTCTTTTTTTTTCCTATTATGCGTCGGCTTTTCCATTCAACAGAGAATATCAAGAATACGAAAGATGTTCTTTTCTTCGGCAGAGAGGACGAAGCACAAGTGGACACTTTCAAGGGAGAACATCTTTTGTAATTAATCTCTCAACTGACAGGCGTATACATCGTCCCAAAAAGGAGCAATCACTTGTCTATGAAACTCTCAGCCAATATCAAGCTTAGCGATGTTCTCATTGCACAGAGGCCAAGAGATGCGAATACTCACACGCTGTTCTTGCACCTGCGTTAAAACAGATCCATTTATGGTACGCGCACGGAAATAGCCAATTTAACGATCACTAAATACTCTTCTTTCTCGTTCAAAAATGAAAGAAAACGTTTACCAGTATTTCTCTGTTATATGTTTGGGTGTGCGGGTGGTGTAATGGATAATAGCTGCGAATTGAAAATCGGTGAACTGAGTTCGAATTTCAATCCGATTAATTATATTCACTCACGCGGAAATACCACTGGGAAAGGTATGACTCCACCTTTCTAAAAGAAGCTATGGGGCAGTTAGCAGGACTCGCGCTATTAAACCGTTATTATTATCACCAAAATGTTCTTAGAATCTAAAGATAATTCCTGGCTTTGAATAACGTTTAAAAGTTTGGTAAACTGTAAAAAAAAAAACAACAAAAACAAAACAAAAAAAAAAAACGAAAACAAAACAACAACAAAAAACAAAAAAAAAACGAAAACAAATGAGTCAATCTCTTTTCTCCCCACCTTTCCGGTTCTTTTATTTTCTCTGAGAGACGCCCACCAAATGTTTTTTTTACAAATTGACTAGCATGCGAAATTCACGTAATAAATGTTTTTAACTTCGAGACTAACATCAATAAAGAGACGATAAGGAGTTACTTCGCAGATCGCCTTGTAAATGTGTTGATAGTAAGTATTCTTTTGTTTTGTATTGTTTTGTTTTGGTTATATTTAAGAGGTTCTTCAGAAAGCTTCACAGAATTTAAGCATAAAATGTTATATATATATGTTTACTAATCCTCACAAAATACAAGGCCTTAGAGCCATTCAAGGTAGAGTATTATAAAATGTGAATTTTATAAGGTTATCTAGAATTGATAATGGTTAACCCTACACTTGAAGAGGTTAAGATTGTAGCCATTGGAAAAACACTCTGATGGGAGTCCATTCGACAAAATAACAGTTCCTGAGAAGCTGTCTCAATAGAACTTCCTACTTACTAATGGAATATGAAGGGAATGAGAATGATTCATCTCTATGTATGTGGCATGCCGTGTCTTAGCTTTAAAGTTCAGGATTGGAGGATATATATGTCACCTCATATATATATATATGAATAGATAGATAGATAGATAGATAGATAGATATATCGAATTTTGCGTCCTCACTGGTTATATAAAAAGTGGACATAGAAAATCAATACTTACAGGCGACAGTCTGTTTCATGTTAGATGCAATCGTCAGGCCATGCATCTAGCATGAAACAGACTGTCGCCTCTAAGTGTTGACTTCCATGTTCACTTTTATATTTACACACGCTCTATCTCTGATATTGAGCACTTTATCCCATAAATATAGCACACCTTAAGATTATATTTCTTCATATATATGTACACACACACACACACACATATATAAATATGCATATTCATATATATATTGAATACAGAATGTATATATATATATATATATATATATATATATATATAATTTATTTATATATAAAAAATTTATATATAACATATATATATATATATATATATATATATATATATATATATATATATATATGTATATGGTTAAAGAGTATATACATAAATATACTGTTTTCGGAGTGAATGTTGGGCTTTCATTAAATTCGTCTGTGTTGAAAGAAGGAGATATTTTACTTGGCTGCAAATTATAGGTGTTCAACTACACCAGTGCGACATCAAAAGTAACAAAGTGGGAATCTATGGCCACTCCGTCATTTTGAAAACTGTCCAGTTGCCACTCGATGGCCATTTAACATTCTTGATATTACAACATGTCAATACAATAACTTATATAAAAGAAGAGAGACAAAAGACAAAGCAAAAACAAGATATAACCGAACAACGCAAAATGAAGAAATACTGGTAATATATGTGTACACGATTATTTAAATATGGTTGATAAGAGTCCGAATCTATTCGTCGATAGTTTAAAGTCATTCCCCTGGCGATGGACGCCGTAATTGTACTTTTTCTAATATCATTTTATAGCGTAACTGCGTTTTGATTCTAGATGAATTGTTTAAATCAGTATAGCATCATGATAAAATACCTCGAACTTAATAAAATCAAAGTTTTATCGTCAAAATGTTTGTTATTATTAAGAGGAAAGAACAAATCATTTTTTTAATTATTTAAAAAAAAAAACTTCTTTCTAACACGTTCTAAATTTGGGTAAAAAATATCGTTTTTTTTTTTTGTTTGTTTTTTGTCAACGTTGTACTGCTTGTGGTAATGAAAATTTTACTGTAGCAGTTTCCGGGGGAAAACCCAATAATTTGGAAATTCTTGCAAAATTCAAATAATTGTCTGATTTTAATGAAACTTTCAGGACTTATTAAAAAATGAATGAATTTATTTTTGAAATTTTATGCTTTTAGTAAGTCTTGGTAAAAATATTTTTTTTTACATCTATTACCCCACTCTCCATATAACTTAATTTTATGAAATTTTATAGAATTTCAAACAGTTCACAATTTGTTTTATATTACTTAAAGGCAGAACTCCTTGGAGAAATTAAATCATCAATTTTTTTTTACAACTACTGCCAACTTATTTTAAAATCTGCTTCAAATCGTAAAGTAAAAACTGCAATAAAACTATACAATTATCGAAGTAGATAGGCTTGTATTTGCTTTTATAAATAATATACATTAAGGACATTATTATCTGAAGAAAAAAAATCGATGAATAAAGAATTTTTACAAGAAATGTTTACTTTTTTTTTGTAGTTTTACAAGAAGTTTTCATTTTTCATTAAAAAATGTTTTATTTCAAACAGAGTATGGGGTGGTTATTATGTTTTTAAGTGAAAACTATATTTACTATGCGAAAATTAAAAGCTTAATACAAATAATGCTACCAAAACTTTTCCTCATAATTAAAGATATGTTTTGTGCGTCAAAATGTTATATTTTTTAGTAGGGTGTCACGTAAGTAATATTATGGTGAAATGGTCACGTGTTTCAAGGCTTGTTTCCACCTGACATATAAATGTCTTCGGCTTGGTTATTAAATTAAAAATTAAAGTGAAATAATATAGCTATATCATTTATCAATTTAAACAAAAAACGTAAGAAATTTATATCGTATTTATTAGGTTGGTGCAAAAATAATGTCGTTTATTTTTGAACCAACCTAATATATCGTATTTTTAATTATTATAAGAAACAAAAAAAGACAAAACGTTCTTACTTAGAATTCTATAAAACAATGTCAATTCTGGTGCACCATACTAAACCTATCAACACAATCAGTCATCAAATTATCGATGGAAACGTGAACGTAACTAAACACCGAGGTCAAGAAATGTTTGTCTAGAAAATTTTATGCTATAAGTAAGTGATATTTGTTTCAGAACAGATTAATTTAACTTTAAATTTTAATGTGCCTAATGGCATGTTCATAGGTTGGATCATTTTTTGACGCCCCTGGAAAATTACCTTACAGATGTACACGCGATTCAGATGTAAACAGATGTGATTCTACAGACAGAGGCTGAGAATACCATGGGCTGAACATTTCAAGAAAGTGGAAGTTCTAAAGAACATAGCAACTAGAAAGTCACTCATACTTTAAATCAGAAATGAAAAAGTGACATCCCGGCGAATTATCTGAGAACGGTTGAAATTTCTGCGACACAGGATGAAGAAGGACGGCTTGGAAAATTTAACACTCTTAGGACGTATTGAGGAAAGAATGGGTAGAAGGAAACAGCGAGCAACTTCCATAATGAAGTGTCGCGATTGGATAACTGATCACGGATGGTAAAAAGTTAAACGCTACTTAGAGAAGTCGTGTAAACCAATGATATCTAAAAACGCTGGAGAGACATATTGGACTAGTCTCTTAGAGTCTGATATAGTTCTTTGAAATGTTTTTAAAAAATGCACATTCCGTTTTTAAGTAATTATTCGCAGGCGTAAACTGACGGCGAAATCTCTATAGAGAAGCAAGACATGCTTCGGAATCACATGATTAAACACACGTCGTCATGTGCTGGTGTCGGTTTTTTCACAGTTTGGCATATTAAAACCATAAGTAAAACATTCAGTAAAGTATATATTTTCTGGCCTGTCTTCTTTAATCTTTCGTACAATCAGAGTTGCAAATTAAAACATCTTGATCTTATTTGTCAACCGTAACTCCATTTTATGAGAATCAAACCAAGATTTTCAGTCATAGAGGAATGACTTTTGTTTTCCTATAGTGCTATAATATGTAAATATGATATAATATTAACATAATTCATTACTCTCGGGAAGAGAGGTAATGCATAACCTGGTTATGTTTCAATTGGTGCCGTGACCAGCACACGGATATTGTTATAGGCAGCATAACTAATGAGCAAAAGAAAACAAAGGATCACCCTACTCCCATCCATTTTAACTCCCACCTACACTATCTTTCTTATTCTCACTCTTTCTCTCTCTCTCTCTATTTCTAACTATATATATATATATATATATATATATATATATATATATATATATATATATATATACACACACACACACACACACACACACATATACACATATACACATATATATAAACCAAATAACGAGATATTAGCAACTGTATATGCGTACGATTGCGTACATACTTAGGTAAGCAAATAAATTTTAATTTAATTTAATTTATGGTGCAAAAAACCAAAAACAAAGACCGACAATTATTTTAAGACATTTTTATGTTTATTCTTTCTTTTTATAGATACAAATATTTAAGTGAATGCTCTGTCTATAATAAACAGTATTAATAACATTTACCGGACTGAATTTCCGCGAAATTTTCATAGAAAATATTCGTCCTCCGATAGGAATCGAACTTGAACCGTCATATAGTTTGCCGTGCCTTAACCGATATATATATATATATATATATATATATATATATATATATATATATATATATATATATATATATATATATATATATATATATATATATATATATATATATATATATATATATATATATATATATATATATATATATGTGTGTGTGTGTGTGTGTGTGTGTTTAGGGATTAGAATTATCATTTATATTAATTTATCGATTCTTGAAGAATCCGCAACAGAATGAAGAAAGTACTGGATGGCCGTTTCGCCCTATTTGGGACTCAACAGCAGTGTACATCCACTACCGAGAATCGCACCCGGACGGTTACGATACAAGGCATCGTAATCGGCCGTCCAGTTCTTTCTGCATTCTACTGTGGATTCTTCGAGACTCGATGAATTACTATAAATAATTATTCTAATCACCCCAAATTTCTCTCACTTGTATATCCTTGCTTGATCCAGCTTCTAATGCACTGCAGGGAGAGGCTTGTGGAGGGGCTTCTCTGTCAAAGGACAGAGGGACAACTGAGGAAAATAATACTGAAGAGGTGTCCAACCCTGGGGAAAAGCTGACCGAGGCCCCGCCCTCCCATTGCACCAGGAGTAGGGATCAGTGCTCACATCGAGGCCTGCGCAACCGACAGTTGCGGGTGCTGTAGGTAATTTTTGTTCCTTGCCCGAGTGTAGGCGCTCGGGTCCTCACTTTAAAACGACCTTGTGTCACATCTCGTTCTGGTGGGGAACGAGTAAACACCGAATAAAATGCAATAATCAAAGCCAGTTATTGAATTAGAGGAATGAATTAATGTTAAAATGTCGCATAAAAACAAATTCAAATTTCCATAATATTGGTTTAACTGAATTATCTGTCATATTTACATAATATTCACTTCCCTCTAACACTTTAAATATCGATACTATAACTAATTCTAATTTCTATATTTAATTCACCCCTCTATAACTTCTCAACTTTTCAATTTATTTTTAGACCACTTTTTATTCTTCTTTTAATTTTGAATTAAAATTTTATACTTCATATAACCCCAGATTAATCACATAACGTTAATATTCGTGTTGAATTTTTATAAAACTTCTTCCTTTTAAGACAAATCCCCTACCCTGAACCCTCCCTCATGCCTTTCGTCTGAATGAAACATTAGAATGAATAAATTCTGCATTAGTTTTTCGACAGGTAGTTTTTTTTTTCAGCTTTCACAGTTAAATTCTACTTCCTGCCTCCCTCTAATATCTGCCTAGACACGAACTCAGTCCACACCGATATCTTGGTCTGCCAAAATAGGCTATTCCCCAAATGAGGTAATTAGGGGTTTTATTTTTTATCAATTATATTGCTCTGTATTAAAAAAAATACATTGAGCTCTTTCTGTGGATCAGTTTTAATATTTGATAATATTAGGATCCACATTTTTAGCTTTACTATATATATATATATATATATATATATATATATATATATATATATATATATATATATTAATTAATTAATTAATTAAATAATATCAAACATTTAAAAAGTCTTGAAGATTGAAAGCTGTTTTTAAAGCTCTCTTGAAATAAACATTATTACCTATGAGATTTTAAGTGTTTGATTCTTTTTAATTAATAATGATTTTGCTCTGTCTCTTGCTATAGAGCTCTCCCTAAATCTATATCCTCCTGGAAATTCCATGTGGATTACTATATTGTATTATTTATATATATATATATATAGTAATAATGCATATAATATATATATCTAGTAATAATGCATATAATATATATATATATATATATATATATATATATATATATATAGAGTAATAATGAATATATATATATATATATATATATATATATATATATATATATATTCAGTTGCATGGATAGTAGTTTGTTACCCCGAGTTTCATGCTTTTGCGATCACGGATATTGAGCACGTTCCACAAAGTACCGCGCATATAAAATATATATAATTAAATTAGGTCAATGTCTCATAGTTACCTCCCCCTCCTTCCTAAATATTACGTATTGTAATAAAAAGAAATATAAAGATAAATTTTAAAACTCTCTCTTCCCTCTCTAAGCTCGACCATGTCTCTCATACCATTACTCATCACCCTCTAATTCAACTTATATAAGCTTAATACTGCCTGTCAAAAGTGTAAATTTTAAATTCATTTTTCGTTTCACCTTTGAAAGTGAATTCTGAAGATCCAGAGAAAAATAAAATTTTCTGGTGAAATAAATTATTACCCTGGAGTCTTAAAGTAGTGTGTTTTTCATTTAAATTAAATTATTCCGTGTTCTCAGGATTTCATCCTCCTTTTGATTATCCATACGGATTACGAAGATTTTCGTTATCTATCTATCTATCTATCTATCTATCTATCTATCTATCTATCTATCTATCTATATATATATATATATATATATATATATATATATATATGAGGGGGGCACGTCAACGTTCTATTATGGTTCTAAAGCGTGTCGGGATAGTTCAGTTGCATGTGAGTAGTGAATTCGATATGTGTGTTGGGGGAAGGAAAGAAGTTTCTTAGTGGCAGAAATATTTGAGTATATATATATATATATATATATATATATATATATATATATATATATATATATACATACATACACACACACACACACACACACACATATATATATATATATATAGATAATCGTATATATAATGTACGAAATAACAAATAATTGCAATTACATATATACTTTATGAATGTATCTATTTATTTGTCTATGAATAAATTAAATGTTAACCAATCTTGTCTCTACTCAAAGTTACAGGACTTCATTACGTCAATGAAGAATCATTTCGAATAAATTTACGTGACAAAATAATGTCTTTTAAGGAAGACTGATGAACGACTTTTGAGAAAAAATATGTTTCCAGGAAATAAATTAGCTTTTAAAATCAAGTAACGTGTGGATGTAAACTCTGAGTTGGGGTAATAATAAGTGAGCATTTAATATCGTTCATTACGATTAACACTCTATGCCAAGGGTCGGCAACCCACGGTCGCGAAGGTATTTTGACCGGCCCGCGAGCCTCTATTTTTAACATGAGAGACGAGGCTTTCGAATTATCTGTCAGTTATCTTTCATGAGACTTATTTTACCAAGTTGCGTTGCCTACGTTTAATGTCAAATAATGGATACATATTTGTTCTGACCCTTGGCTATATTAAAAGATAACAGAAGTGAAAGGAACGATAAAGTGAAAGAGGCCAGGGAGGGACTCACATTCGAGGTAGCAGAAATCTAAAGACAGTTAAACATACGCGCATTATACATACATGCCTCATGAATGTGTGGATGTGTACGTATGTTTGTAACTATTTGTACTCGTAGTTATGGGTATATGGGCTTCGTTTTTGTTTGATGTGTGTGTGTAGTTCGTTTGTGGAACAATTTTCAATAACAGTTTCAAACCTACACGTCATAATTTCATCCATTTTCATTTCGGTTGATTTTTTTCACTTTTAAGTATTTTGACGTTCCTTGAGGAAGACTAATTTTTGTAACGTGTTTTTTTTAATTTTAGATTTTCTTTTGTTTTTCTGATTTCTCAATGTTTATTTTCATTATGGTTTTAAATATTTAGGTTGGCAGGGGTCTGCATATGTAATTTTCCTTAATTTTTCATTAATGGCCTTCGTCCGGCCGGCGACCCGTTATTATAACACGATCCGGCCCGCGGAGTCGAATGAGTTGCCGACCCCTGCTCTATGCCTTGATATCGAGCACTATAATTACGAAAACTGCTTGCTTTAAAATCAATATCTACCAAAAATACCCTCATCTACCTTTTCTTTTGCGAGTCTGCTTTATTATTATTATCTATCTATAAAGATTTTATGATCAGTTTTTTTACGCACAAAAATAGGATCGCACTATACGCAAGTAATGTTTTTTAGAAGTTAAAAAATAATGCAATTTTGGTGATCAGTTGCACTATACACAGATAAATATTTTTTTTTCTCTGAAGGGGTTAAAATTCAAAGATCGCACTATAAATGAACTCGACTTATACAAGAGTATATATGATAATCAATAAATATAAGCGAAAGTGCATCTAAATGATGCACAAATGACTTAGGAGGACTGCTATTTAACTTTTACAGTTTTAAATCTATTGGAAGTATACATTAAAAAATATCGAAAAATTTCGTTTTGAAAAGGGATTGGACTTAAATGCCAGATTCTGCAGATGTTTTCTGTTCGACAAGCGATTTCTCCGTCTGCTGTTTTGGGTAAGGCCCTACAATCTCTCTCTCTCTCTCTATATATATATCTATCTATCTATCTATCTATCTATCTATCTATCTATCTATCTATATATATATATATATATATATACGAGTGTCAGGGTCAAGCAGATCAATTCCTTAAAAACCGACAGCCCGACACCGGCACATGAGATTTGATTATAGTGGTGAAGGTTTCGTGTAGGACCATCCACACTTTTTGAAGGGCCGAATGCAGAGACCTGGTGCACTACATGCCACAAGGTCCCCAAACGACACTCCGCAGGTTTTGAATTCAGAGTTGCCCTTCTCCTAGACCAGTTGCCATCCAAGGCTATAGGACCCAGTCTGTCCTGCCATTTACCCATAGCTGGAGGGAAAAGAAGAGGATTCACTTCTTTCCCAAGAGTATTAGCACGTAAGTGAATGTAATGGATTCAACAATATATATATATATATATATATATATATATATATATATATATATATATATATATGTTTTAAACAATAAAATATATTATAAATTTAAAACCTTCAGACACACTGGGTTTTATATTAATATTCTTTCTTTTAATTATTTCAGTTAGTTTCCTCTATATAATATATATATATATATATATATATATATATATATATATATATATATATATATATATATATATGTATAGATAGATAGATAGATAGAAATACGTTTCAGATTTGCATATACAGTTCGTGCATAATCAAACGTCTCGTTAAAATATGCATAATTACATTAACAGAACTTGTGACTAGGACCTGTTTATGAAATGACAATGATGAAAAAGTGGACACAAAGAGGGGGTGTTCAAGTGCAAAGCTGTAGAGTTCGCTATCATTGTCGAAACTTCCTTTACTACCCACAAATTTCGTGCAACGCTATGGCTTTAATGCAAAGTGAAAATTCTAATGATGATCTTTCTGACTATTTATTGCATATAAGAATTATGCATAATTGGGAGGGGAGAGAATTTTTGATATTCACCGTAGAGACGCACAATGACGCCTAAATATGATCGCGTAGATACACTTACAGTATCTGCCAACAAATGCACACACACACACACACACGCGCGCGTCAGCAATGAGGCTTCTCTTTAGTAGACGCAGAAGCATACATATTACACATGTGCGCACATATACTGAAGCGCCGATATAAACTTTCACATGTGAATGAATTCAATTGGATTCATTTTCAGTGAGACGGTGACACAAATATTCGTTTAAGAGATCTTAATCTCTCTTTCTCTCAACGATTTTCTCTCTTATACGATTCACTGTCTATTCATATCTACCTATCGCGGCCCTTTTCTATCTATCTATCTATCTATCTATCTATCTATGTTAGAACGTTCAGATATATATATCTCCAAATGAACAATTTTTTCGAAATTAACATTTCTTTCTTTCTTTCTTTCTTTCTTTCTTTCTTTCTTTCTAAACACATCTTAGTTCAGTCAATATTTGGCCACAGTCTTATACTAGATCAGTAAAAAGACGCCATTGTCAAACATGTAAACATTTCATAAAAAAAATGGTATTTGGAAGCGTCTGAGCTGTGAACGCCTGAACTGATGGAAGCGAAGAATGCTCGTCAGTGTATTTTCCATTGATATAGCAAATGAGTAGCGTGAAGCTTGTGATGTTTCCTCTGTGAGAAAGACGTTGTAGGCTGGAAAACAATTCATCATTCACAAGGCCGCGTTGACGCTTTTGAAAACCGTAAGAGGATTGGGCGTCCCCAGTTCACGTATAGAATAAATACTCCATTTTTAGTCATCGCAATTTGATCCAGATACTTTCTGGAGTGGTATAAGAAGCCGGCCATTTTACCAGCAGTTAGCTAGCAAACGTAAGTTAATATTAGCACGCTAACCTGTACTCTAACGGTTACATCAGGTTGACACACCGGTGCCCGGTTAAACAAAGTCGAGTCTGGCCTTAGGAATACTAGGCGTGAGCTTGGATGTGCGGATGGCGTAATGTATATTTGCTCAGATTCATTTGGAGAGTTAAGTTTTAATTTCCGGTGGGTTCGTTATCTACTCGCAAATATCATTGGAAAAGGTATGAATCCACAAATACCTTTGGAAAAGTATTAATCCACCTCTTCTCCCATAGCTATGGGTTAATTAGCAAGTCTTGTATCACTAAAACATTAATATCTAAAAAAAATTCTAAAATCTTAAAATAGTTTCTGGTTTTAAATAACCTGCAAAAGTGTTGATAAACCGTAAAACGAATCAATTAATCAATCAATCAATACTCTACGGTTGGTAGTTCATGTTTTATGGGTGTCAAGATATATACGAGTGTGCTCACTTCCAGTACATCCCCTGACAGAAAAGACACATATGGAAACATGTACTGAATATTTCTCTTGTCTAATATTACTACGAAATCTTTCTGAACCAAGTAAATGTAGAAACCACAGTTTGCTTAACAACGACGAAAAGTTCAGATTTATTTATAAATTTCGCGCCAAAAATGAAAAGAAAAATGGCGGCAGTATTTTTGCAAAGAACAATTTGAAACCTGTCAGTTTTCCAGGAGTTTTTTCTTGGATTTTCCCAATTTAGTCGTTTTATTTATACTGATTCCTACCTCGAGAAAAAAATTATTCGTTTTTTTTTTCCTCACAATTTCTCTTGTCAATTATCAAGATCGAAATAACTAAAGTCGACTTTAGGCTTAATTTTTTTTTTTTAGTTAAATATACCGTGAATTTTGCCAATATTTGAAAATATCGTTTTCTTGAAGTAAGTCTTTAATATTTCCCTTTTTGTTCCGTTTTCCTTTTCATCTTATTTCCTTTCCACTTTTATTCTTCCATCGATTAAATGATTGGACAAGACAGATCGCTGCTCGCATAATTCACTGTGAGCTTTTGAAATTGAAAGAAACAAACTAGACAAATGAAAAGAAATATTAAAATAAAAAAGAAAAATATTAACAGAAAAACTTAAAACATTTGTTGGTGTTTAAAATGGATAGGCAAGCTTCAGAAATATATATCCGTAAAAGCCGACGTGAGATGATATGTTTTCCCCAGAATCGAAAAGAAACTGGTATTGTCTTATTATACACTATTACATGAAAATTAATGTGTGATCTGTTAGTAAACGGAACCAAACAAGGCATTTGCAAAAATAGGAAGTTATTTGATTCGTTGGATTATTTAGAGGCTTATGGGCTGAAGTTTTTTTTTTAAATGCTATTGTTCATCAAATACAAGACCCCCGCCCACGTTTCATCTGCTCAATGTCTACTGAAAAAGGTTGTAAGAATTGCTGATTGTGATATGTCGGACAGATAACGATTGACGATAGACTTGAAGAGGTTAACATTTCCGATACAACACTGAAAAGTTCCGATTTATTTATAAATTTGACGCAAAATAATAAAAAAAAGAAGGAAAAAAAGACAGTAGTACGTTTTCAAGAAAGGTTTGAGTCCTACCAGTTATTCAGGAGTTTTCTCTTAAATTTTCAGGCAAGAATTCTCTAGGGAGTGTGTTTTACAAAGCAGCGAGTCTTGGAAAGTCGCTATCCGAATGGAACTTGCGACAGTCTTTAACCTCGTCCTTCCCCACCCACCAAAAAACGGTGTCTCAAAACAACAGTTTTTCCTTTGAAGCCGCTATTATTTTAACTACTTTCCCTCTCTCGTGAATGTTTATTGTGTTAAAAAGCGATGATTAGAATTTTAATGAAAACCTAATCATATAAAAGTGAATCTATACATTTTCTTTGTTCTTCAGAATTGACAACAAAAATAATTAACACTATTATATTTATTAGATTGTTTATTTACACAATTTATTTATTAGATTGTTTATTGGAATTCTTGGCAAAACATCGGTTAATTTGCAATTGGTTCAAATTTTATAAAAGGGTAAATAATAAGAATTTACTTATAGTTGGTTCAAATATTTTAATCATTTAGTAAATGTCTAAAAATAATAATTTTATTTCATATTTATTTCTTTATAAAATGGTAAATGATAAATATTGCATTGCATTAGTTTTGATACAAGTGTATAAGTTTTTAAAAGTGTAAAATGTTGCAAATATAAAATTATTCTTGTAAATAAAGAATCTAATAAATAGTGTTTAATATTTTTATTGTCATTGTTGGTGCAGAGAAAATCGTGTTTGATGTATAATAACAGAGCTACGATTTATATTAATAATAAATATAGATGTTTTCCTCACAAGTAGCACAACTTTGAGTTTCATGCACACTGCAATCGTCAGGGGATGACAGAAAAATGTTTGAGATTTCATTCAGAGTTTTGTCACCGGTGAGGATAAAATGTGTTTATAATAATAATAATAATAATAATAATAATAATAATAATAATAATAATAATATATATATATATATATATATATATATATATATATATATATATATATATATATATATATAATTAATTAATTAAAGAATATAAAACATAAATAATTTTTATTTCATAAGAGCTCTAAAAAGATTGAAGATTGAGAGCTGCTTTTTAGAACTCTCATGAAATAACACACACACACACAGACATATATATATATATATATATATATATATATATATGAATGATAAAATATGGTTTTAAGGTATGCTGTATTTATGGGTGAAAGTGCTCAATAGATCTCTATCTATAAAAGGCAGGATGTGTGTGTGTGTATGTGTGCGTGTGTGTAACGAATGCACGGCCGCAATTTTCGACGGATTTGCACCAAAATTTACATGCACATGCTCCAAGTTAGCGGAAAGGAAAAACTGTTTTTGCATTTTATACTCCCATCGATAGTGGAAATAATCGATTTTTTATGCTTCTACGGCAGTTTTCATGTAGTTTGTGGCCATTTTGTACTGGCCAGAGTGACCGCCTATAGCTGGCTGCCACGAATAGGCAGGAAAATTCTATTAGCCAACGTGAGAGCCAACAGCTGACTGACACGAATGTTAACTAGCATGCGAGCATGCAAAAAACACGATAGCTGCATTCGTCACAAGTGGGAAAAATTTAAATCTGCATGGCACTTTACTCCAGTTGGCACATTCGCTTGCTTGAACTCAACGTTGATTCTGATTCCACAGAACTGGGTTGGGTGTGAAAAAGTATTTGTTGTTAAGATTCTTTTTTCATTCGGTTTTTCCAGTTACGAGTCCTTTTTTTTAAAGCTGATCGTTTGTGTTCATTTTGTTTAGTTCTTTTTTCGTAACAGATTTAATGTTTAGTATAGAGCTTAGAAAAAATTCGCAGTGTGAGATAGGCAAGAAGTAAGGCAAGTAGCAACATCAGCACGGCAAAGGGCACTCCTTTAAAGGCAAGGAAGGGCAAAAATATTTTAAGTCAAGTGATAGCGATTGTTGTATGAGTTGTACGATTTTTGAATCGTGCACGGGCAACGCCGGGCCATGCTGCTAGTCGTATATAAATATAAATATGAATATAAAAGTTGACATTGAAATTAACACACAGAAGCGACAGTTTCATGCTAACGCCAGGCCTGACGATTGCCTTGAGCATGAAATAGACTGTTGCCTCTCGGTGCTGACTTCAATTTCCCCCCATATATATATATATATATATATATATATATATATATATATATATATATATATATATATATATATACAACTCGGAGAGCCGAATTCGTATTCTAGTCAAATCCATTACATTGAAATCGGTGAGTCAAGTTCGAATTCAAGTCGAATCCATTACATTCGCTTACGTGGTAATACCTTTGGGAAAGGTGTGAATCCTCTTCTCCCTCCAGCTATGGGTTAATAGTCGGAAAGACTGGGTTCTATAGCCTTGGATGGTAACTGGTCTAGGAGAAGGACAACTCTGAATTCAAAATTTTCGATGGGTCGTTTGGGGTCCTTGAGGCATGTAGTGTACCAGGTCTCTGTATTCGGCCCTTCAATAGGTGTGGTTGGTTCTACACAAAGCCTTCACCACTACAATCAAAATCGTATGTGCTGGTGTCTGGGCTGTCGGTTCCTAGGAACCGACAGCCCAGACACCAGTGATCGTTTTCCTATCACCGTTGCTCAGTTAGGCAGACATAGTGGGGTTAACACAAAACAATCTTTTACCCTGAGTACCTTGCAATGAGTAAACAATAAAAGGAAACAAAATATACATGCAAATGCAAGACTTGCAAAAAGGAATCGTCCGCCAACAAGGAAAAAAAAAAAAAGAAATTTATGATAATAATCTCGCAGTTGTCTGTTTGTTGATCTAAGCAGCAGAGATTATGTTTTTTTTTTTTATTTCATCGAGAATGCTAGTAAAGATGGCTGACTGAATCTGTAATAGAAAGAATTACGATTATATTAACATTAAATTTCTTTTCTTCTCTTCTCAGAGGTCATCGAATATTCCGTCCAGTTAATCACATGAACAGTTGTTCTGCCAGGAGAAAAAAAAAAAAAAAAATGAAAAAAAGTTCTCTTCCAATTTGACGAGTTAAAAGCCAAGGAATTCGTTTGAGGTAGGATGCGTTCGCACACACAGGCACACACTCATACACGCACGCACATAGACGCACTTGTACATATTAATTCGTCAGTTCGTTCGACAAAGTTCGTCGGAGAGAGAAGACAATATTTGTCCGAGTTAGTCAAGGAAATTTGCTCAGTTGGGTGAAGAAATTGACAGGGTGTGGCCAATGCGATGGGCCAAAGTAGGGGATGAATTGAATTTTGCATCTGTAAAAAGGAGCGAATATTGAAAATGTAGCTTCCAAATGAAATCAATATCGAGATGTACAAGGAGAAGGAAAAGGGAAAATATTTTAGGAATGGAGAATTGAGAATATCTATCTGGCTATCTGTCTATCTAGTTCTGTTAATATCTATCTATCTATCTATCTATCTATCTATCTATCTATCTATCTATCTATCTATCTATCTATCTATCTATCTATCTAATCCAGTCTGTGCAAATCTATCTATCTAATCCAGTCTGTGCAAATCTATCTATCTATCTAATCCAGTCTGTGCAAATCTATCTATCTATCTATCTATCTATCTATCTATCTATCTATCTATCTATCAATCTATCTATCTATCTATCTATCTATCTGTCTGTCTCTTTCTGTTCATATATATATATATATATATATATATATATATATATATATATATATATATATATATATATATATATATCTACCTATTAACATCAACTACTATTCATAGCTATAATTCTAATCAGCTTGTTTATATCTTTCTCAGTAATGTCATGTAACTCTCTTTCTCTCTCACACTGATAAAATCTTTCATCTTCAATTCGTTCCTATCGGCAGCAATCTACTTTATGCTTAAATTCAATCTTCAGGCCATATGTGATGTGTTTTGGTGTTAATAGACTCTAGAATAATTTGAAACATTACTAATACCGCCCACCCAATAACGATAGACCTCCTCCCCATAATACACCATTGACCATTCGATTCAACACACGACACATATGGCCAGAAGATTGCGTTTAATCATAAAACAGTCACCGTTGGGTGTTAACGAGAATGTCCACTGATATATATATATATATTATAGCAAGGAATAAGCGGAATGGAAAGGACATAATTATGAAAACTAAGAACTAAAACAAACAACCGGTTTCGTCCCAGTACTCCTCAGGTTTGAGACACTGGGATTATTTATTCATAAACTTAAAAACAAAAAAACTATTCAATGAGGGGGGAGGGCAAAAAAAAAAATAATAAAAATAAAATTATATGATAGAAAGAACTAGAGCCCAATCACATTCAAACCCAACAAGCAATCTCTCTGCTTACAGAGAGACGGCCTGCGGGATTTGATGTAAATGGACTCAAAAACCTTCAAATGATATGCGGAGTGTGACTTCGCAAGAATGGAAAAACAGTCAACACTCAAACCAGCAACACATTCCCTGCTAGTTATGGCGTGTTCCGCTATAGATGACCCGGATGTATTCACTAGTTGGCTTTTGTTAGCGGCCGGATTTAAAATTCTGGGGGGTAAATGTTGTTTAATTCTAAATTCTGAGACGTTCTGCCTATGTAGTCACATCTGCAACCACATTTAAATTTATATATAACAGAATTAATATGAAATGGAGGCAGAAAATCCTTACGCCTGGAAGAAAGAATTGATCGAGTAAAAAATATTATTCGCACATTAGCAGCATAAAAACAAATGTTGACTGTTTTTCCATTCTTGCGAAGTCACACTCCGCATATCATTTGAAGGTTCTTGAGTCCATTTACATCAAATCCCGCAGGCCGTCTCTCTGTAAGCAGAGAGATTGCTTGTTGGGTTTGAATGTGATTGGGCTCTAGTTCTTTCTATCATATAATTTTTTATTTGCCCTCCCCCCTCATTGAATAGTTTTTTGTTTTTAAGTTTATGAATAAAAAATCCCAGTGTATCAAACCTGAGGAGTACTGGGACGAAACCGGTTGTTTGTTTTAGTTCTTAGTTTTCATAATTATGTCCTTTCCATTCCGCTTATTCCTTGCTATAATAAAATTTTGTACCTGTAAGAATCTTTTCAAATATATATATATATATATATATATATATATATATACTGTTATATATATATATATATTGTGCATGCTCTCCTCTGTCGGAGATTGGCAGCTAAGTGTATACCTGGGGAACCAGTTGAATATCCCGGAGAAGATAACAACATCGTCCCTGCGCCCGGACTTATTAATCTGGTCAATTGCCTCCAGGTAGATCATAATGCTCGAACATACGGTACCTTGGGAGGAGAATTTGGAAGAAGCCTATGAAAGAAAGCTGGAGAAATACTAGGAGCTTGGTGTAGCGATGCAGATCTAACAAATGACTACCTGTTTACCGGTTGAAATCGGATGCCGTGGTTTTGCAGGAAGATCAGTATGCAGTGCTCTATGTTGGCTTGGAGTCAGGGGAGCAAAAAAGAGAAAGGCCATTAGGGCTCTCTCAGAAGCTGCAGAAAAAGCCTCAAAATGACTTTGGATTAAAAGATCTGTTCCATGGAGCTCTACAATGGAAACTGGTGGGCACTGAGGGGTATTTGGGAAGATAGGAAAAGGAATATGTAGAGGTATCACCAAAATCGCTATTTGGTAGAGGGTCTTCTTTTTTTTTTAATGACCTTTTCAGTGACGCCGTCTTGATGTTCCGAGTTTTGGAAGGTGGTGGGAAAAGAAAGCAAGAAACGTTTCTGATAATAATTCCTAGGACCAACGGATGTGTTCGATTTTTAATTTTTTTTTCCCTTTTTGTTAAGCAACGTTTCATAGGAAAGGAAACTTTTTTGGCCATTACTTACCTGTTATGCCAAACTGTTCGTTAAGAATGTGGATCTTTCCACGTGGTGGACCTAAGATGAAAAAAAAAAAAGAGGAGCATGCTGTCTATTCCTTTTTTTTGTATCGTCTTGGCTGAGTAGGAAGTGACGTAAGTCGTTAATGATTGGTTGCTTGTAAATTTCAAGATCACTTAATGCGTCAATTTGTTGCGAGCTTGGCGGATTTTTGATTGAGGATCGCCCGCCGGAATAATACATTTTAACTAGGGTCTCTTGGGCGAACAAGAATGCTGTTGCAAGACCCGAAACTTGTCATGATACCAAGTCATACCATCACTGACGAGGCGATCCTGCGCACTCGTTGGAGTGTTTTCATAACAAATAGATACATACATACATATATATATATATATATATATATATATATATATATATATATATATATATATATGAGAGAGAGAGAGAGAGGGCGAAGGAGAGATTGATCAGTTAGAAATTAGCACACATAGATATACTCAGACACACGCATACACATAGATAGATAGATAGATAGATGTTGAGTACTTAATTATCGGGATTTTCTTTTTAGCAGATGGTGAATGAAAAATTAATAGTCATTTTCAATTAACCATATATCTGAGAGGTATTTCTGTCCACACACACGCGCACACGCTCACACTCACGCGCGCGCACACACACTCGCAAATGCATATATATATATTGATGCATATTTCATTAAATAATATAGACAAGTTTTGTCTATTTATTTTAAGTAAGTTCCTTTCATATTGTCTGATAAGCTTAATAACATTATCATTGAAAGACGAAAGGAAATCATCATATTGTTACATGTTTTAATTCTATCTAAGCTTTCGGCTTACATAAAACCATTATCAAAGATGACAATTAAATTTCAATATATCAAACAATACACGGACGAAACAATAAGTCTGTTTTTGTTGCATGAAAGATTTCAAAGCATCGACAAACTCGCATATACGAGACGCAGAAGTGAAAATCGCGTCGCAGCTCGTTACGTCACACATGACCACGCGAGAGTGAAAACGAGAAGTATTAAGTATGGGAAGACATTGATATAAACCAATGGCTTCTATTATCAATTAAAGGCATTTAAGAATATTTGTGGGGATTTCAAGTTTATTTTGTTCAGGTTAGGTTATTTAATGAAACATGCATCAATGAAAAATTGCTGCCTCAATATACACAATACATATATATATATATATATATATATATATATATATATATATATATATATATATATATGTATGTATGTATGAAGAGAGATCGAGAGCGAGAGAACGATAGATATATAAATGAACCTGAAATAAAAAAAAATAAAGACTTCCATGCAATGAATCTAGAAAGAACGTATTTTCTTTTCATCAAACTCATTTGTTCAAGTTTATTTGTTACCCAGCCCTACTGTCCGCGGTTTCTCTTCGCATATCTTGTCGCTTTGCATTCTTTGAAAACCAAATAATAATGCGCAGTTATGGCCGACATTTCTTTTGATTTTGATTTAAAATTAACAAACAATTCAGCCCGGCCATCTGTCGTTCCAAGTCGACTTATTCATAACGAGTAAACTGTTTTCGTTCACTATCCATCGCCACTCGAGTACAGCTGTGCTATTGCTTTTCCGGAAAAAAAATATCGAAATGTGAAAATCAATGATACTTTTCTTGAATGCAAGTCTCTCATTAATGCAAATCATCTTGTGAAAAATTGTGTGTTGCTATTTTCCTAAAATTACACCAGCGGAGATAGAAGTGGATGATTGTAAAGAATACTGCCAGATCTGACGCGGCGTTTGCCATTCTTTCAGTTTCTTTAGTGGAATCTTTTAGCAAGAATTGAAACGCCCACGAGTAACGGTCAAATGAAGGAAATGAAGGATTCAAGATAAAAGAAAGACCGTCGCATCAAGTGAAAGAGCGCGTAAGAATTTACTTATTTCTCAGAAAATGCTTTCGTTTGCAAAACAGTTTCATTGCTGGCTTCTTATTTTAGAAAGAAAATTTAAATGTAGATTTTTTTAAGTAAATTATTTCATTAACGTTTTTTTTCTTTACTATGGCAGTGAATGCTGGACAATTTCCTGAACAGATGAAGAGAAGACTTGAAGTAACAGAGATCTGGTTCTGCATAAGCATGTTAAAAATATGGACGAAACAAACTTGTGCAAACCATTTTTTTAAAGAAAATAGGAACAAAAAAAAAAAAAAAAGGACAGATACTTAGAGTCAGAAAGAAATAGTTGAAATTTCTGTGTTACATTTTGATGAAAAATAGCATAGGTAATTGGATACTGACGGGGCATACAGAAAGCAACATTGATAGTTGAAAACTATCCAAGGAATCGATGTAATTAAATGGTAAAACAAGGAGTGGGTGAGATAACAAAAAGACAAAAAAATAGTAAGAGCTATTAAGGATAACAAATTGCGTAGTGTCAGACACTTCCACATCCCGAAGGGACATGACACAGAAGAATAATCCTAAGCCCTGTTATTCTCTTCAAGTCAACCATTCTTGGGCGGTTTTGAAGTCGTGTTCACGTCACATGAAGGTCGTTGGAGTATCTCATTCCTAGACAGGTTTGTGTTTTCTTTCTACTAGGCTGGAAACCAGCCAACGCTAGAGATCCCATTCTACTCTTCTATTAATACCTAGGAGTGTGTATCTTTGCAGTAATGAGTAAAGTTGAAATAAAAAAAGCATGAAGGAATTCATACATTTTCAAGGAAGTTTTTTGTGGAAATGGATACAACTGCCTCGTTTTACATTATTCGGACTATTGACCTCATCTTTGTCGCCAAATATATATGTGATGTGGTCGCAGAAATTGTTTGACAGCCATGATTGGCTCCTCCTGCTTGATTGGCAGGGTGCAGATTCCTGTTGTCAGACATAAGGTCTTCCAGCAGCCACCCTTTATAACCCAGGACAGTACAATTCACTCAAGGAACTTGTAGGCTTCCGTGTTGAGTCTGAGGCCCTCACCAACAAATTCGTGTGTTCTTTTCTTATCAGAACGATCAGAGTAAGTTTTCCCAGCTGCCGTACCTTCGTAATCACCATTAGATTCATCCAACTCTTTCTGAATCCTCTGCACCGTCCTCAGATTCACACCCAAACACTCTGAAATGTTCGTTTTGGAGCTTTCGGTGCAAATGCCAAGCAATAGAGCATGCCTTTTCCAAATTTCTGGCGGAGTGAATTGTGTCATGGTGCATCTTTTCCTTACTAACGATGTCAAACTTAGCCTACGCTGCTGTTCAGTCGACAAAATCAAAAACATGCAACGTACATGCGCAAAATTAAAAATATAAAATGGTGACAATTTGCATTACAGTGTGAGTAGATGTCCAGATGCCTCTAGCTAGGACAGAAACCAGCCTGAATTGACGTCAGTCCGAGATTCTAACCTGAAGCCATTAGTGCACGGCAGGTATGAAGGTGAATTTAAGCGTATTTATTTTATTGATAAACACACAGTGACTGAGAGAACTCGATTCGCTTTACCGAAGAGTATTTATTTGCAGTAATAGTCACTGTTTGTAAACTAACACTTTCCTTTTCCAGTAGCATATATATATATATATATATATATATATATATATATATATATATATATATATATATATATATGTGTGTGTGTGTGTGTGTGCGTGTGTGTGAAAGAAAGAGATTAGTGTGGTTCCAACGAGAGAAAAGTGTGTATATTAAAAAGAAGAGAAGAAAGGTGCCGCAAACGTTTTTGTTTGTAATGTGGATTTTTTTTTTTAAATAGGCTTTATTTTCCATTATGGAAAATAAAGCCTATTTTTTATGGCGACAAAGATGAGGACAATAGTCCGAATAATGTAAATAATGTACATCTCAGAAATATAGACAGACAGTGAAAGGCCGAAACGTTGTAATAAATATGGCAACAAATATGAGGACAATAGTCCGAATAATGTAAATAGTGTACATAATACCTCATCTCAGAAATATAGACAGATACTGAAAGGCCGAAACGTTGTAATAAATATGGCATCAAAGATGAGGAGAATAGTCCGAATAATGTAAATAGTTTACATAATGCCTCATCTCAGAAATATAGACAGATAGTGAAAGGCTGAAACGTTGTGATAAATATGGCGACAAAGATGAGGACAATAGTCCGAATAATGTACATAATACCTCATCTCAGAAATATAGACAGATACTGAAAGACCGAAACTTTGTGATAAATATGGCAACAAAGATGAGGACAATAGTCCGAATAATATAAATAATGTACATAATACCTCATATCAGAAATATAGACAGATAGTGAAAGGCTGAAACGTTGTAATAAATATGGCGACAAAGATGAGTACAATAGTCCGAATAATGTAAATAATGTACATAATGCCTCATCTCAGAAATATAGACAGATATCTCGTTTGTAGTTTAAACTCGGCATGTCAGTTTCAACACCGCTATTCTTTACTTTTTGCGCACGGCCTCGAAGTAGAAATAACAAAGAATTAATGTTGACTTTTAACCGAAATTATTTGACTAAAGAAATTGCTTCTCAAACACACGTTCCCTCTCAACCCCCTCTCTCTTTCTCACACTCTCTCCCTCTTTCCATATATATATATATATATATATATATATATATATATATATATATATTTTAATGTCTTAAAATAATTTGTCATAATGTCTAACGTCATTTGTTTACATTTGGTTACGCTTTGAGTAGATATGAATGTACGTGAGAGATTCATGGAAGATTGAAGTTTAAAAGCAGTAAAATCGACCTTGCCAATCGAACGATCCTCCGTGTCTCGATCAGTTAAGGCACGTCAGGCCTATGTAAATTTCTCGCACCTTCAGGCCGGTAAATGTTATTAATACTGTTTATATAAAACAGAGCATTTATTTAAATATTTGTATCTATAAAAAGAATGTATACACATAAAATTTCTTATATATATATATATATATATATATATATATATATATTAGGTTGGTGCAAAAATAATGACGTAATAATGTCTTTTTAACAAATATTTTCATGATGATTGTTATTATGAGTTTTCCTCCTTGGTATCTTCCAGCCTTCTTCAGGTGACTGGAATTTGGAACTGAACCCTTTATTTCCTCCACTGGGGGAGATAGTTCACGTCAAAAAACGACATTATTACGTCATTATTTTTGCACCAACCTAATATATATATATATATATATATATATATATATATGCATACATACAGTAGTGGACAGAATTATTGGCTTTCATTGAATATTTGCATATTTTCTAAGGAATTGCGAATATTTGAATGTACTTACTGAATTTACTATAAATAGTTTATTTACTTTTGGATAATTCGTGAAATATTTAGTCTCGATTTATAATATTCATAGTAATAGATTTTTCTAAAAATTGGTGAAGTCCCGAATTATTCGTCTTACTTATGGAAATAACATTTTACACTATCGCAATTGTAATGTTTTTTTTTTTCTTAATTTGAAATTTAATACAAATACACTTTGAAAATGAAATAGTATTGTCCTGGTTCTATAACATTCTAAAAGGGGATGAAGAAAATAATATGCAAGTGACATGTATCGGGATAACTCATTCATTCGGCAGTCATGGCAATGACGGTTAAACTTGACAAGAAGCTCCAAACCAAGATAGTCGATGCGTACAAAGAAGGTGATGAATATACAACACTTTCCAAGCGTTTAATTATTCCTAGATCGACAATTCGTAGCATTATCAAGTACAACGAGACTCATTGTGTTGAGAATAAATTAATCACTGACAAAAAACGATTAATTTAAGAGAATGGAAAGGAAAATTATTAGAGATTTCTCGAAGAATCGCCACTTAATGATAAAGGACATTGTCAATGGTGCAAAAACCTCATGGTTGAATATATCGACGAGCAGTACTTCGAGCTTGTTCACAAGGAAAACTCTCTTGCTTAAGGTTAAACACCTAAAATGCAGATTAGCATATGCTAGAAGCCATCTAGAATATGGAAGTAAATATTGGAACTTTGTTTTATAGTCAAATGAAACCAAAGAGAATTATTTCGTCACATGAACTCTCATTATGTATGCAGGAAAGTAAATGAAGCCCACAAACCCCCAAAATACCCTCCCCTACAGTTAAACATGGTGGTGGGAACATTCTGCTCTGGTGATGTTTTGCTGCTTCTAGACCAGGAGAACTGGTGAGGATACAGGGTATCATGGTTAAAGAGCAGTATTTGGTTATTCTTAAAGATAATAACAAAGAAAGGGCACAGAATCTGTTTTAGGGTGTCATTAGACATTCCAAAATCACAATGAAACGAAACACACGGTACGTTACAAGGCGATAATGCCACTAAGACGCAAGAGGTTACTGGGAATGAAGGGGAATGAAAAGACTTTGAAAAAAAACCCTGAAAACCCAATCCTAAATTAGAAACAATGGATAAACATGTACTTCTGTTCAGAGTACCGAGGAATCTATCTATTCCTATTGAGGGAAATCAAATAAATAAAAAATAATTATTAAATAAAATTTAGTGTATTTAGGTGGAGGCATTAGACGTATAGAGTTGCAAGGTGGTGAATTAATATCGACATGAGGAAATGGCAGCAGCGCGCAACACTTTTGGGATGTGTCTGAAGAACATACCACGGGTTGATCCAAACTTTTCGAGTGAAACAGGGTAGTCAAAAGTATCCGCAAGTCGTCGATAGCTGTCCTAGCACGAAGTCGAAAATCCTCTTGAAAGGGGAAGCTAGAAGCTCTTTAACCTGACGTAGGCAATGTATATAGATACAGTGACATGCTAAAGACATCCGTCCGCCATCCCTCCGCCATCCGTCCACCATCCGTCCGCCATCCCTCAGCGGCTTGAGACTGCTGGCCTTGTTCAACAACTAGTCTTACCAGATTATGCATTATTTCTTAGTAACTCTAAGGTCTGTTCAAATTAAACTAAAAGCTACCGTTGCGCCTGGGCTGGTGTCTTTAGCAGGGATTATATAGCCGCTCTTGTAGCTATAAACACTGTTTTGTAAAGTACGATGATAGTTAATAATTAAGTATAACTCAAGATTTCTATGTTAAGGTAATACAGTAATTACAACCGTAAATAAATACTTAACAAGAACATAGAATAAAAGTCAACCAAAGATAATTAACCATTTCTGTGAATGCCATGTTAGTCGCGCGGTTCAGCTTAATCCTAAATCACAACTCAAATCATCGACGCACAATGATTCACACTAATTCGACTGGATATTTCCACTCAATAGGCACTCAATAATCACTACAGTCAGTAGCCTGACAGCGCTATTTATACACTTAGCGGAAAACATATATTCATAACTCCAGAGTGTAACCCTTGAATCTCGGTGTAGGTAGTTACCCATTTTCTTTCTATATGACACACTGCAAGTAATGAAATACGCCTGATGGTGCAGTTGTTTTAATCTTATGCAATGCCTCTACTCTTCCTTCTGTATTTTCTTTATTTTCTTGTTTCACCTCCTTCATACCGTACAACCGCTGCGCAGAAAGCAATTTACTTCGTAAAAAAAAATGTTTGTCGAATTAATTCCCTGCGTTCTGTTGACAAAGTAATATGGAGAGAGGCAGTTACCAAAGAGAAAACCTGAGCTGAATTTCATCCAATAGTAAAATTAAGTTTTTCTTTTCAGCAGTTTTGACAAGCTGTAATTACACCGTGTTTCATTTTAGACGAAAATGCGAAACAGACTTAAGGTAAACATGCTATTTGTTCAATTTGAAAAACAATCGTCGGCTTTATAATAAGCTGTGGATCTCTTACCTGTAATTCATGTTTAACTCAATTTCTTCTTTGCAAACATCCGTAACTGTATTAAATTATTTGAAAACAAGAATTGAATACAAGGCCTCATTCAAAACATTTCCTTCTAATATCCTCCTATCACTTTAAACTGACGCTTCTCGCTCATATATCAAAACCACTATTTCTCAACATTTCTGACATCAGGGAACGGCTGCATAAAAATTATTATATAGCATTATCTATAACTATCTATTTTATATTTTTATCGTAGTTCACGTGATAAATATAATATATAGACATCGTGAATACGTCCTTTATTCAAGTGAGTCACTCAATGAAACACGAATCCGTCGCGTACAGTTCCTGTTCACTGACCAATGAAAGCGGTTTCACACTGACACCGTATCTTTCTTTCTTTTTATGTGTCATGTCCTTTCAGGACGTAGGCGATCATGGCTCTCCACTTCACTCTACCCCTTGCAGCTCTCAACAAGTTCCTTCCCTCTGCTTCCTCCCCCAGACCACGTTCTGTCATCCATCTGCTCAAGCCTGCCGGGACTGTCACGTGCTACTTTCCCTTGTCTCTCTTTCCCTCTATTCGACCACTGAATATTAGATTCTCAAGTCAGTCCTTCATCATTATTTGTCCCAGAAACTTCAGCTGCTTCGTCCTGATGTTAAACATAAGCCTCCTCCTTGTCTGCATCTTCTCCAAGACTTCATCGTTGCTCACACGCTCGGTTCACGAAATCCTCCTCATCATTCTGAAGAACCACGTCCCTGTCGCCTCGAGTCTCTTCTTCATCCTTGAGGAAATAGTTCAGCATTCGCTGCCGTAAAGAAGGACAGACAATTTTAAATAATACAAGAGGCTGAAGCTTTTCTTATAATACCCAAGGATTCTTCAATGCCGTAAGTGTAGAATAAAATTATGAATATTAAATGAAATAAGAATTAGTCAAAACTGAAATAGTTTTCAACTCTCAGAGAACCAGGAATAAAATTTATTTTATACCGTCATTAATATCGCTTTCTTTTATAGTTTTTTAACGTAGATCACGTGGTAAACATAATACATAGACACCGTCCTTTATTCAAGTGAGTAACTCAATTAAACACGAATCCACCACATACAGGTCTTGACCAATGAAGGCGGTTTCACACTGACGACATTCAGATATCGTTAAATATATTATTATAATTTTAAATAATATAAGAAGTTGAGACATTTATGATAGGGATTTTCCAACAATATGCCTTAGATGTATAGTAAAATTACGAATATAAAATTAAACAAAAAATAATCAAAAATGCATGAGTCTATTTATCACCATTCCTCGCGGATATTCTAGCGATCTCTTGCGGAACCCAAGGGTTCAGGGAACACCGATTGAAAAACACTCATCTAAAAAAGGAAAGACTGAAAAGAAATATTAGAGACGCTGCTTGGTTTCGTTAAGTAAAAGAAAGAAAACAGAAAGAAAATATAGAGGAGGCGATAACACTCTTATTTGTTTAACGTCTGCTTTAGTGAAATTCTATTTTGCAACTTTTCATATTGTATCGGTGGGGAAAGATACATATTTATTATTATAGTATACATTTTAGGTATGTTATTTTACATCGAGCATTGATTACCACCAGCACTCACTGAGCTCTACTTCTATATATATATATATATATATATATATATATATATATATATATATATATATATATATATATATATATATGCGAATGTTACTGTCACACTTTTTCAACTTTACTCCTAGAGGCCGCAGCTCAATATATCATATCATTTTGGAATCAGACCGGCTCCGTGAAAAAATTAAAAAGATTTCTGGCTGTGTCCGGACCTGCAATCCTGATTTTTTATGATTCCGCCATCTTGGCTTCACTGATAGAAAAACAATTAAAGGGACACAACACTCAAACTGTCAATAGCTCGTGCTCAAGTGAAAAAAAATACTGTTCTCATATAACAAAGTTTCAAAATAAGATTGAAAATGTTTTCAACTTTACTCCTAGAGGCTGTAGCCCGACATGTCATAGCATTTTGGAATCAGGCTGACTCCGTGAGCAAATTGAAACGTTCTGGTCCGGATTTGGATCGGCAATCCTGAAATTTTAGATTCCCAAGTTTTCATTACTGCGATTATTTTCGGCGATTTTTTTGTACAATAACAATTTTTATAACTTAATCGAAATTAATTCCACATCCAAGAAAGTCACCCACAAAATAAAAACGATTCTTTGTACAGAAAGTAAAGACCTGCGTACATTAGATTGTTTTTAAATTATGTGGCGATAGAAGAATTATCGGTGCACTTTTAAATGGTAAGCTTGAATATTAATGCAATACTTAAATGCATCAATCAAGTTTGAGTTCTTTTGTAGTTTATTGTTGCCTATCGCATCTACTCCTCCCTGCCTATTGTGATGAAGACCCAATCAAGAACCCTTCGCATCAGCTTGCTTAAATGCTGCCCTATAGGGCGCCTATGAAGCTAGTATATATATCTACAGGTTCAAAATATAAGTAAAAAATTATCCCTACTTTCGTCATAACATATCTTTAAGTTTATCACACTCTCTTCTGTTCATGCATGCTTATAGTAGGTACTATTCTAGTCACGTGATCACAGTTCCAGCTTGATCTCACCAGTTTTTTTTTTGCTGCTGATACCGTGTAAACATGGCCGCTCCGCTAGCAGTGTCTACTAAGGAGGAGTAAAGAGCAGTAATCCGGATCTGCAAAGAACATACTACCTTATCAATGATAAATGCCTGCAGATAATGACATGCAAATTACTATCGTCCCAATACCTAGAGATAATGAACAAAATGACAGGAGAGTTCCATAAGATTTATTCTAAACTCTTTGATTAATTACTCTTACTAACTAATCGACTAACAGAAAATTTGAAAATGAGCCCGATCTCCCATCATGAAACTTGCGTTTCAGTTGCATTCCATTCACACTGGCTGCGTTTCTTTCACTTTGTCGCGTTGATTACAAGTACAACCGTTTTTTTTCTCTCAAGAAAAGCGACGTTTTTTAAAATATTTTTTATACTTGTATGCAATTTATAAATATCATTTCAAGAAGACAGGAATACTGTCATAACATTGTTAAGCATTCTTAAAAAAGAAAAAAAAGAAAAAAGAAACAAAAACAATTGTTATATTTTTATGTCGTCCGTCTTAATAGGATCTCTGTGAATATGCGGTATTATGTGTTGAATTGAATGGCGATGAAACAGTTCTTTTGAAGTATAAGTAAATTGTAATAAATGAATGGGTCGTGAACCACATTAATTAGTAGGATAGTCAGTGATGACCAACATTTCACCACCAAATTTGGCCTTGTGCCACATGAAATGTAATATTTCAAAATAAAAACATTCTTAAACGCTTTTTAAACGTGTTTTCTTTTTTTCATTTTTAAACGTTTTTTCTTATTATTTTCTTAAATCACGCTCTTCTCTAAATGTTATAACATTATTATTATTATTATTATTATTATTATTATTATTATTAGTAGTAGTAGTAGTATTTTAGTTGCTATGATTTGGTGTGTACACAATTCGTTCCGGATTTTTGCCCAGAGTCCTAGGGTTAGAAATGGCAACATGACATTTTCCAGTGACCAATAAAAAAAAAAAAAAAAAAAAAAAAGAAAAAAGAGAGAGAGGAAATTTTTGTGTATTTCTTTAAGGCATGGGCTTCCAGGAATCCTTTCAATTAATCGACTGGAATCTTTTCCAACCAATCCGACAATAGTGATTGTTGATGTTCCCACGTGCCTAATTTTGAGATTTCTATTTCAAGGTGCTTGTATTTTGATATTATTATTATTATTATTATTATTATTATTATTATTATTATTATTATTATTATTATTATTGTGCGTGATATTATCTTGCCAGGCAGTAATTTTAAGTGCCTGATTATCAATTCCCATACGGGATCGATGACTAAAAAGTACACTGTAGGAGAGTTATCTTTGCACATTTGGGGCGTTTGGTTTAGATGGAGAAGTTTTTGTGGATGATAGGTGCAGCTCCTGAGAGATGCTGATGCGCCCAGGAATTTGATTCACATGCTTTTCGGTACCCTTTTTTTATTATACCAAATACCCCTATCACAACACCGATAATCATAGTTACAAGTTTTCACATTATTATTATTATTATTATTATTATTATTATTATTATTATTATTTCGTTTGATTTCTGGTGTATACTCATTTCTTTCCGGGTCGCGACCAGAGACATAGGGCCAAAAATGGCATCCTGACATTTTCCACTGAGCAGTTTTGAAAAAAGAACACACCTATTTTACATAGATAAGGCCCTTTGTAAGGTGTGGGTTTTATTTCTTTAAGGCATAGTCTACAAGGAATCCATTCAATGAGGCTATTGGAATCTTTTCCAATCAAACGAGAGCTCCAAGTACAACTGGAATTGTTGATACCCTCGTGTGCCACATCTTCGTGATTTCTATTTCAAGGTCCTTGTAATTTGATAGTTTTTTTTGAAGATCTTCAAAGATACATTACATTCTGCAGGGACCGCCATGTCAATAAGAATTTTGTCATTGTGGTCTCTAATAACAATGTCTGGCCGGTTTGCTTTGATTGTTATGTCTCTGTTTATTGTCCCATAAAAATGTCCCATTTAAAAAGTTTAAAGTCCCATAAAATTGTTACAGGTAACACAAGTTTTCAATATGCGTGCTTGGTAATTTCTAGTTATCAAGCATTGGTCGTGTGCAGCAAGAATAAAACCTTCGCTTTCAGCTTTTAACTCTGCACTACTTAGACACTGATGGACACGAGGTTTGTCTGCGCCAGCATGCTCGACACGGGTAGAATATTGAACGTGAATCGGTTTCTTCTGACATCGTTTCTGTATCTCCAACACCAGGATATCTCCCAACAGCCAAACGTGGTCAGATGTAGCACAAGGCCGAATTTAATGTGGGGTATCCGAGCCCGTAAGCTCTGCCAAAAATTTCACGTAGACTGCGTATAAAATGGGGTCGGCTAGCTGTTTCCCGAGACGAGACTCTGCCCTTCGACATAAACCGCGTCTGAAGATCCTCTCTGTCCGGAGGTATAGTGTTTGGCCAGCACAGCTGGAGACGAATCATCAACTGTAGGATATTTAGCAACCGCCCCACGCAGTCAGATGTGCCACAAGGCCGAACTGAATGTGGTGTAACCGAGCCCGTAGGCTCGGCCAAAAATCCCCAGTAGATCCCCGTATAAACCGGGATTGGGTAGCTGTTTCCCGCGACGAGAGACTGTCGTTCGACAAAGTCTCGTCTTGTGATCTTCTCTGCCCAGAGATAGAGACCCTGACCAGCACAAACCAACATACAGTACTTACTACTGTATTTATTTGAATGGGGACATACCTATTATCGTCCGTAGGTTTGCTACAACTTGTATATTCGTTCCTTTAATAATACTCTCCTGAATAAATGAGCAGTTCTACACAGTGCAATTTTTCTTGTAAACAGGTGTTGTTAATGTCTAATGGCCAAGCGATCGAGAAGTCCTATTAAAATTAACATGCCTCTCGACTTCACAATCTCTGTGTCGGTGGGTATTAATTCCACTATTAAAAACGTGGATGTCTATTCAATCACGTGTGCTCACGAAATGCAACTTTTATAGTAATGAAAAATAGGCAATTTCAAAAGCAAGGTCTCTTTCACCGTGTTATTGCTGGTGAGATTGGGCGTTGTAAAACTGCTGTTGTAAATTTCTTAAAAGACCTTGAGGGATACAGAACGAGAATTTCAAGTGTTCGGACAAGGAATATTTCGTTAGCGCTGAGAAGGAGCATTCGACGGGTTTTCCGGCAAGACACCAGCCTGTCATCCAAGCAGATTAAGGCAGAATGTAGCTCAAGAACAATAGGACCACAAAGCCGCTCGGTTAAACTTTGCTGAGAAGCGGCAAACATAGGATATAGAAAAGTAGGAGTTTTTTGATGAGAAAAAAAAAAAATCTGGATGGTCCAGATGGCCTTACTGGCACGATAAGGATATCCCACCGGATATTTTTTCTACACGACACAGTGGAGGACTTTCCATCATGATCTGGCGTACTTCAGGTTTTACAGCTGCTTCAAACTGCGGCTGGTTATATTCGCATGTTGGAGAGAGTATCTTTATTGACTGAACGCCCTTGCTTGTGTGTGAATGACAGGAAGTGACTTGAAAATCTGGAATATCTATGGAAAAAACAAAAAAACAAAAAAAACTTCTAAATTGTCAGCGATGTATTTCAAAATTTGCGGGCCTGGCCGAACGAGTCGTATTAGTTCTGAAAGTGACCGCTTGGCGGCGGTGACGGAGCTTTCAGTTGTAAAAAAAGACTGGTGTACAGTATATAAAGTACAATACATTAGGGCGTGCGTGAGAAAGTAGCTGTGAGAAATTTATTATATTTGTTATTTTGATTAATATATTAATTGTTGACTTCATCATGTCATCGAAGCAAAAGGAAAGTGGAAAAAGGAAATATTTAAACCTCAGTATCAGAGGAAATTCATAGCTTCTCTGACTGAAAAATCAATTTGAGTCCCGTCTATATGATCACTGCAGAAACTCTATCGATGCTATTCTTCGTGTTTCATGCTGTATTTGTTATTTTCTGTATACACAATATATTCACAGTATAGTTTTTTCTTCTTTTTTTTAAGCATTCAACCCCAAGCAAGGCGGGAAGCCACTAACACGCAAGGGGTTACAGAGAGTTGGAGCGAGAGCAAATAGGTGCGACAGAGGAAAGGATGAAGAGAAGGTTAGGGGATAGATCAGGGCATCTGGAGACGTCAATTGACATTACATTTGAATAGTTGGAGATTAGAGCTATTAGAAAACAAGAACTGGGGAGGAAGTTCCACAGGCGAGAATTGCGAGATATGAAGGCATTGGAGAAGAACAGACGTCTACATTTAACAGTTTTGACAGTGAAAGGGTGTGAGCGAGATGCCAGCCTATTTGAACGGTTAAATTCATGAAGTCTGAGAACCAGCGAAAGCAGCTCATCGGAGCAGTTACCATGAACTTATTTGTTAAAATGATAGGAGGCAACGGCACGTCTGTGAGAGAGCGTCTGCAGACGAGATGCCAGATAGAGCATACATATACTGCATATGAATATATATATATATATATAGTGTATATATATATATATATACATATATATATATATGTGTGTGTGTGTGTGCTTGTGTTTATGTGTGTATACTGTATATATATGCATATATGATTATATATATACGGTATGTTGCATATATACACTACAGTATATATTTATTTATGGCATATATACGTTTACAGCGTTTACATTATGATCATAACTACTCAAAAATAATCCCTTCCCATCTACAAACAATCGCATTTTACGGACCCCTCCACCTTATGAGGTTTGTCTGTATATATATATTATTTACATTATTCGGAGTATTGTCCACATCTTTGTCGCCATATTTATTACAAAGCTTCGGCGTTTGTACGCTCCGACCTTCTTCAGGTAGTTGCAATGTCGAACTGAACCCTTTATTTCGCTCACTGGGGTAGACTGCTCTAGTTCTTCAAGGACACATAGCACAGTGGATAAAGGGTTAGTTAGATCCAGTGACAGGACCCAAAGAGTGTGAGTTCAATACCCGGTTAAGGCAGTGGAGAACTTTCAGAGGGAAATTAACAGGAGATAACTGATAACTTACATCCATTAAACATGGCACGTGGAACTAGAACAGTCTACCCCAGTGAGCAAAATAAAGGGTTCAGTTCAACATTGCAACTACCTGAAGCCGAAACGTTGTAATAAATATGGCGACAAAGATGAGGACAATCGTTTAAATAATGTAAATAATATATATATATATATATATATATATATATATATATATATATATATATATATATATATATATATATATATATATATATGCGTGTGTGTGTGTGTATGTATGTATAAACCTAAAGAGCCAGGCAAACCTACCTACGCGGATCGTCAGGGTACGCCGGCGTACCCTGACAATCTGCGTAGATGAAACCTAGGTAGGTTTGCCTGGGTCTTTAAGCTCATAGTTAGATTTGCTCTACTTAGTGTATTAAGCACTTTGCTTATTTATTTTTACTTTACTCCTGTTGGAGGTCTTTTTCGTTGGACTCTGAGCTTGGATTCTGGTCGATTTTTTTTATTCCTTATTTTTCCTTGGTTTGTTCATTTACAAGCCAAAACACCTAAGGTTTTTTCCGGACGAGTATACTTACCTATATTTATAAGATTACACACACACACATGTGAAGTATGTGTTTAGTCTGCGTTCTTGGTTCATCCCTTATTAAGCTTTTATTATCGCTGTTACAAGGATTTATAATGGCTAAAATAACAGCAATTCCACTTATAAATGAATCTATGCCAGCTCTTGTTTCATGTTCGAATGGTGGAATTTGGCGGGTCGTCTAGTGGCGTCGTTCGCTTGACTGATGATAAATATCTACCGCTTTTCTCGGGGTGCTTTTCTGTTCAAAGACGCGATCCTTTTCCTTCTTCGTTTCTGTTCCCTTTTATTGACTGTCCAATTTTCCTTCTCGAATGTCCGGCCGGGTGACGCCGCAGACATTTCTTCTGATGTAAATAAGATTCGGTTTAAACGATGGCCATGGAAAATATGTTTCTCTGCGAATAAAGATCCAGCTCGTATTAATGAAAAATATCAGGATAGAATGTAAGGGCCCTTACGGCATGTGGTATTCCTAAACTGTAACCCATTTATGTACTGGCCAGGAACTACGTTGCTTAACTTCGGTGATCCTCTGGGAAACGGTGTTTCAACGTGATGCGGCCGTAAGTCAGAATATCGAGAATTCTTTCATTTTCATATGTGAATTTAATTATAGATTTGAGATTTTGTAATTTAATTGGGTACGGATACATTAGGAAGACGCACACAAATACACAGACACACACACACACAATGATATAGACACCAGCGGTTAGACCTAGCATGAAACAGCCTGTCGCCTCTGAGTATTGTCTTCAATGTTCAGTTTTAAATATATATTTGCATACGCTATATCTCTGATATATATATATATATATATATATATATATATATATATATATATATATATATATATATATATATATATATATATATATATATATATATATATATATATATATAAATTTAATATTATCGAGAAAATAGAAAATACCTAAAGGGGAGGAAAGTAGAATCTCCCGTAATTCATCCACTGAGGAGATTTTTAACCTTAAAGAAAAGGCGTATGTAAAAGCATTGTGAATGGAAGGCCATAATACTGGCTTGTCTTTTCTCATCGCACGTCCGTCCTAACCGCACAAACAGGAGAAAGGATGTGATTTGGTTTAAACCCCCGCCCCATTCAACGTGCAATTGAAAACCAAAATCGGAAAAGTATTTTTTAATATTTTAGATTGGCATTTCCCTAGAAATTGTCTCCTAGTTAAGGTGTTTAACAGAATTCAACTACAGTTGCACAAGTAACTTATTAAACATTCTAAAAAGACACAACACCAGACTATTACAAGCAGGGAGATTTGAGAAAGTAAAAAAAAACAAACTATGCAACTGCACAGACTGTAATAATTCTCCTTTTGGACGGTGGTTGCCTGATCGAAGGTGTGGTTTATCCAGCGGAAGTCAGTGACGACAAAAACAAAACAAACATTGGTTGCACAGAGGGTTCATTCAAGAAGAAATATTGGGTTGGTGCAAAAATAATGACGTAATGTCGTTTTTTGACGTTAAAAAATACGTCAAAAAACGACATTATTATGTCATTATTTTTGCACCAACCTAATATTACAATCATACTACTTATTTTAGGATCGAGAGCCATAAAAATGATACACAATTGGTAAATTGTGTTTGGCGGTTAAAAGAAGTTAATGGTAGATTTCCACACAGAAAGTGTAAAATCATAAAAAATATAAAGCTGTGCTATCGGCGAGCAATATATATATATATATATATATATTAAGACATTTTTATGTTATACATTCTTTTTATAGATACAAATATTTAAGAAATTGCTCTATTTTATATTAAACAGTATTAATAAAATTTAACGGCCTGAAAGCCAAAGAAATTTTAATAGAATATGTTCGTCCTCCGACAGGAATCGAACCTGTATCCTATATGGAACCGTCATATAGCCAATGAGAATCGTTCGATTATCAAGGTCGATTTTACTGCTTTTAAACTTCAATCTTCCATGAATCTTCCATGAATTTCTCACGTACATTCATACTTGCTCAAAGCGTATCCAAATATAAACAAATGACGTCATACATTATGAAATGGACAAAGTCCGGCAATTATTTTAACACACACACACACACACACACACACACACACACACACACACACACACACACACATACACACACACACACACACACACACACACATATATATATATATGTATTTATATATAAATGGCCAACCTCATAGCCAACAGTAATGATTCATCAGCAAGATCAAAGTTACATAGGACCAACATTATTTATTAATTTACGTGCCCATTAACGAACTATGTTCCTTCTCCTATACTGGTTGCCAACCACGGTTAGGGTTTCCAGGTTGACCTGCTATTTAATACATAGCAAGGAATTTCATCAACAAATTATATGGAAAATAAAAGCAACGCTGTGTCAGAAGTTAAATCCTTTTATATTATCATACTTGTTGAGAAATTTTACATTATTTAATAGCACAACATTATGAAATCAAATTAAAAATTTTTCGACTTTCTACAAGCCAGGATTTTTAAAAAATAAAATAATTGTTATTACAAAAATAAATCGGTTAAGCAACGTCGAACCTGGTCAGTACGTAAATGTGTGACCGTTTGGGAATACCAAGTGCTGTAAGCTTGGATGTGCGATTGGTCTGACGGTCGCATCACGTCGAAACACCATACAATCACTGAAGTAACGTCTACCAAGGTAAATACCTAGATGGTTGACTGCTAGATATATACCTAGAATACCAGGTGATTTGGTCTGCGGGTTGTGTAATGGAAAATAGCTCGGAATCATTGTTAAATTATTCGGACTATTGTTCTCATCTTTGTCGCCATATTTATTACAACGTTTCGGCCGTTGTACGCTCCGGCCTTCTTCGGAATCATTTAAAAAAGTTATGAACACGGCTCTTCCCCCCTACCAGTAGTAGGATAAGTTTCTGTAAAACATTATTATCTCCAAAAAGTTCTTAGAATCTAAAAATAATTTTTGACTTAAAATTACCCGCAAAAGTATCTGTCTCTATCTCTAACATGAAGTATTATGATTATTTACATTACACGGACTGACTGATTTGTTTGTAAGGCTTATCAACCTTTTGTGTGTTACATTATTTGCATTTTTCGGACTGTTATCCTCGTCTTCATTGCCACATTCACAACCTGAAGAAGGCCGGAGCGTACAACGGCCGAAACTTTATTAATAATGAATTATGAAAAATGAAATGTTTAATCGGCTAGGATGAAAGCGTAGGTTAGTGGTTATCGCTGTGGAAATTGGGATTCATCGAACCAAAGTGAGCGTACAGAACGGCAGGGATTGTTCAAATCCCTGCCGTTCTCTACGCTCATTTTGGCTCCACCTTTTCCTCTTACGTTCTGATAGCAGGACATTTTTGACCCTAGGTCTCTGATCGGGACCTGGGAAGAAATGAGTATACACCAGAAATCAAAGGAAATAATAATAATAATAATAATAATAATAATAATAATAATAATAATAATAATAATAATGTAGAAACTTGAAACTATGATTATCCGTGTTTTAATAGGGGGATTTGTTATGATAAAGAAGGGTACCGAAAAGCATATGAATCAAATTCCGGGACGCATCAGCATCTCTCAGGAACTGCATCCACAAAAACTTCTCCAAACGCCCAAAATGTGCAAAGATAACTCTCCTACAGTGTACTTTTTAGTCATCGATCCCGTATGGGAATTGATAATCAGACACTTGAAATTACTGCCTGGCAAGATAATATCACGCACAATAATAATAATAATAATAATAATAATAATAATAATAATAATAATAATAATACGGAGATAGGACCTGTTACAATTCTATCGGACTACACAATACACACTGACAGAACAATCAAGGCCAACCGCCCAGATATTGTTATTAAAGACCAAAAACGGTGCCTCCTTATTTATATGGCAGTCCCTGCTGACTGCAATGTATCTTCGAAGATATTCAAAAAGCTGTCAAAATACAAGGACCTTGAAATAGAAATCTCGAAAATGTGGCATATGGGAACATCAGCAATCCCTGTTGTAGTTGGAGCCCTAGGACTGGTTGGGAAAGATTGCAGTAGACTAATTGAAGGGATTCCTGGAAGTCCATGCCCCAAGGAGATACAAAAAATTGTTCTGACAAGTACAGCCCACACTTTACGAAGGGCTTTATCTATGTAATTTCTTTTTTTTTTTTTTTTTTTTTTTTTGTCAGTGGAAAGTGTCATGATGCCATTTCTAACCTGAGGTCCCTGGGCAGGTTCCGGAAAGAAATGTGTAAACGCCAGAAATCAAAGAAAATAAATAATAATAATAATAATATCAAAATACAATGACCTTAAAATCGAAATCTCAAAAATGTTGCGGGTGAGAGCATCAAGAATTACTATTGTAGTTGGAGCCCTCGGATTGGTTGGAAAAGACTCCAGTAGACTAATTGAAGGGATTCCCTGAAGCCCAGACCTTAAAGAAATACAAAAAAAATTGTTCTCTCTCTATTTTTTTTAATTGGTCACTGGAAAATATCATTATTTCTAAACTTAGGATTCTGGGCGAGACCCCAAACGTTAGGAGAAGAAATCAAAACCAAATTCAAGCGGGAAGGACACCATTCTTGCCGTAGACACGTCACTGCTACCCCACTGGGGTACAGTACATGTGGTGGATACATGTGCCACCGATGCAGCACGTAAGTCGGCTAATATAATCAATAACAGATGTTTTTTCGCAAACCGTAAGTTTAAGATAAAATCCTGAATAGTTATAGGAGGTTCGATAAAAAAAGTATCGTGGCTGGTTTTATGAAATGAAAACAACAGCACATAACAATCGGGTATTTAAGGTCCTCTGAAGTAGGCCAAGCACATCATTGTCTCCGTTGATGGCATCATTACCGGAACACATTTTTAGAATATATAAGATTTGATCTGTCACATGTCAGAGCCGGCTTTGAATAATCGCAGTCAATGCGATTAAGTTATTTTTTTTCATTTTTCTTGTGTTCGTATAATTTCTTTCTTTTCTGGACATAAAGTATGTAAAAATTGTCCGAATTTTTAGTATTTTAGAGCTTATTCAGCTATTCATTTAGCCCTTATCAAGGATGATATTCCCTTTTAACTGGGTGTATGGATTTTGTATGTATCTAGAGTTATACGAATGTATTTTTTCATTTCTCGAACACAGGCAGAACATTGTGGCCATGTTCATATTTGATCCTATTCGGATAATTTTTACATAAGAAATTTTAACATCTAGAAAAGAACAAAATACTCGAACAAAAGAAAAATCAAATAAAAAATAGTTAATCGCAGCACGTTGTCAGTCGTCTATAATAAAACTTTTATAAAATTCCTTGCTGCCCAAATACACACACACACACACACACACACACACATATATATATATATATATATATATAGTAAATAGTAAATATAATAGTAAATACGCGAACAGCACCAAATATATCTTGCTTGGAGGAAAAAATAGCTATTATTACCTTTCCAGGCCAAAATAAATTATTAAATAAACGATCCGAGCTCATCTCAAAATGCAGACATGAAAACAAATTTTTACTACGTTACTTAAATATCGAAAATTACAGCAAAAAAAACAAAACAAAACAAAAAAACTTACCTCAACATAATATC
>OZ010580.1:11663352-11678352 GCA_963932145.1 Acanthosepion lycidas | reverse complement strand
TATATATATATATATATATATATATATATATATATATATATATATATATATATATATGGTATATCAAAAATGTTATAAGTTTAAAGAAAGTTTACGGGTGATAGCGTTGTATTCCCATATCGGGATATTTATATCGTGAGAAGGCGTGCGACGGATAAATTGTCCTCTAACTTACGCAAAAAATAAAAATAACACTGACATCTCATTTTAACAGATATAGAGGGTACGATGGATAAACTTGGATGTTATACATATATGTGTGCAAATAGATAGAAAAAATAGGAAAGAACCGTTAGGTTAATAATCCAAAGTTCTTTAGTATTTTTGTTTTTATTCTAAAAAAAACAAAAACAATGCTCAATACATAAGTAGAGCCTAAATTATGATTATTTTAAAAAAATATGATTCCATCGCTACATAAGAGTTCTCATGTTTCAAAAATAGAAGCTAAAAAACCAGCTGTATTTCATCCTCAAGCGAATTTTGGAATCAAAAATTTTAGAATAGAATTCAAAAATTCGCTTGAGGATGAAATAGAGCTGTTTTTTGATCTTCTGTTTTTGAAACATGAGAATGTAGCCATGAAATCATATTTTTAAAAAAATAATTATAACATATTACACACACACACACACACACACACACACACATATATATATATATGTATAGGCAAAAATTGAAATTGTTAGAAAAGTGTGTACAAAACCTGCTGTATAGCGTTATATGGGAAAACACCTGTTTTTATGTATTTATATATTAAAGACATTTTTATGTTTAACGTTCTTTTTATAGATACAAGTATTTAAGTAAATGCTCTGTTTATAATAAAGAGTATTAAATAACATTTACCGACCTGAATGTCCGAGAAATTTTCATAGAAAATATTCGTCCTTTGACAGGATTCGAACCTGTATCCTATACGGAACCGTCATTTACCTTGACGTGCCTAACCGCTCGGCCGCAAAGGATCGTTCGGTTGGCAAGGTCGAATTTACTGCTTATAATACTTGTATCTATAAAATACATAAAAATGTCTTTAATAAATAAATTGTCGGACTTCTTAATGCATGTATTTATATGTAATAGTTATAGTATATCCATATTTTTTTTACAGAGAATTATTAAAATTAAAAGGTTCCTTACATGTGAGTTTTCAGAAAAGATTATTTTACTTTAACCGGTTTTGCTTTTAGAATTTCAAAATGTTTGGAAAAGTTTATATTCCCACGTGTTGGCGCTTATGCTTTGAATAAAAGAAAAATATCAAAGGACCTAACTGGTTTTATATGTTGCTTATCGTAAGTTAAATATAAAACAATCTATTTTGAGAGACGTGACTCTGGTCTATGCAATGAATTGAGTTTGATAGAAATATTTCTTATCAATGCACTTTTGTTCGGCGATTTTATCTGAAAACCCACATAAGTAAAACAATTTTAATTTTAATAATTCTCTGTAAAAATACAAACATTACATATAATTACATATAAACATTAGTTTTTTTTCCAAATCTTATTTTCTCTCTCTCCAAAGTTAAGGATTTGGTTGACAGCGATTTCTCTATCCAGCGGGAGATGATCGCTGGCATGTGGATTTTAGAGTCCTTTCTAAGGAGAGGAAGATAGCCAGGAATCGAGAAAGCAGGGGAAGGGATTGCCGAGTTAAGTTTAGTTACGCAGTGAGCTAGTATATCAGGAGACTTATCAAAGAGGGACGCTTCCACACTGCAGAATTTAGTACGAATACAACGGATTTTGGAGAAGGACATGTTAAAGGTTTTAGGTGACTTTTTGAGTTTGGTTAGGTTTATATTTTTCGTTGCTTATGGTCATGTTACGTTCTGTAATGAAAAGGCCTATAGTAATACAAGCAGTCAGTCATCAAATGTGGCATGGACAGAAAGGAACTGGCGCAGAATACATACATATATATATATATATATATATATATATATATATATATATATATATAATATGTTTGCGATACAAAACTTTATAACTGCCATAGAAAGACAAAAATTATTTTTATTAAGACTCATGATAATAATAGATAAGAAGTAAAACTGAAAAATGGGCAAGCTAACCGGTTTCAAAGCTCGCTCAACAGAGCTAAATCAAGGTTAATAAATTAAACAGAATTATCACTAAAAAAGATGCACAATATGTATTGGAAAAAAAAATATTCCTTAGTTGGAAATTAGTTGGAGGCTCACAACGAACTCCTTCTGTTTACACAGAGAAGGTTTCAATGATAAAATATACAGGCCCCCAACATTTTCAAGTGGTAATTCGAGTGGGACTTGCTGATACATATATAATGTTTGATTCGACATATAAGGATTTGGCAACTTAATTGATTCAGTTATGAAATCTTGTGCGATGCTCTTAAGTGGCATCACTAAATCACTATCGGGTTAAGACCCGATAGTGATTTACAAAGGAGTCCGCATATAGAGCAAGAATAAGGATTGTGGGATGAGATCACTGTTAGATTGGCTGACCTATTAGATCTTACTCTCTCTCTCACACTCACTATATATATATATATATAATTGTTTCGGACGACAATTTGCTTGTGCCATTAATTCTAACCTCCCTTGTGTTCCCATTAACGTGCCCGTGTTTTAGACTAAGCTATATCGAAAAAGCTAACTATAGGATATTTGTGTTTATTTTCTTGGCATCAGTCATCGTTCTACTTAATGTAAAAAAAAAGTAGGATGATTTTTAAAGTAAGCTCCATTAAACACTGTCGATTTCTATTGGCCTTGTGCCAGCCTATTATTTTCCTCCATTTTTAAAATGCTCCATCCATTTTCCTTTTCTCCCGCCCCTCTTAATTTTGTTACTTTTTTATTCTCTCCATTCTAAGTTATCTTTCAATCCAGTGTTTTTTTTTTTTCGAAAGTCGATAATTTCCTTCCGTCAGTATCGGAGAGGTGCGAAGAAAATTTAGCATTGGCTGAGGCGTTCGCCAATGCAAATAGCAATAGTTACGTCCTGGAGACGCGTCTGCTTTTTGTTGACGCCTCTTGCATTTTCCCGCGGCAACGAGCGGCCTTCATATTCAGAGCGAACGAGTAGAGCTTGGCTGAACTGCGAAGATAAAAATAAGCGAATTACGCAGGTCATTTCGTGACAACTCCAATATTTCGCGGGAGATTTGACAGCAATTTTGATTTACACCCGAAGGTGCCTTTGACGAGTTTCGACTTCTGAAAATAGGAGAAAATGTCTATTTTCTTCCTCCACCAACGTTAAAAAAAATGTTAAAGTCATTTAAAAATGATAAATATGTAGGAAAAAATGATTCGTGGATTTTAACAACTGAGGATTTTACAATGGAATACTGGAAAGATTGTTGGGATCGAAGCTTAAGATGACTACATAGAATGAGGCGGTATTCATTTATTTTTTATGGTTTATCAACCCTTTATCTGTTATTTAAAACCCAAACCTACTTTGGATTGTATTAGGTTGGTGCAAAAATAATGACGTAATAATGTCGTTTTTTGACGTATTTCTTAACGTAAAAAACGACATTATTACGTCATTATTTTTGCACCAACCTAATAGCAATTATTATTTACAGGACTGTAACATCTGCGGGTGTCGAAAAAACACAAAATGCGCCTGATCAAGCGGCTGCAATAGGGATTAGCGAGTAGCCATAATATATATATATATATATATATATATATATATATATATATATATATATATATATATATGTCTGTCTATATTTCTGAGATGAGGTATTATGTACATTATTTAGATTAATCTGACTATTGTCCTCATCTTTGTCGCCATATTTATTATAACGTTTCGGCCGTTGTACGTTCCGGCCTTCTTCAGGTGGTTGGAATGTCCAACTGAACCCTTTATTTCGCTCACTGGAGTAGACTGTTCCAGTTCCACGTGCCATGTTTAATGGATGTCAGTTATCAGTTATCTCCTGTTAATTCCCCTCTGCACAAGGACACATGGCACAGTGGATAAAGGCGTTGGTTAGATCCAGTGACAGGACCCAAAGAGTGTGAGTTCAATACCTGGTTAAGGCAGTGGAGAACTTACTTACATCTGGTTTATAGCTCAACTATGCTGTTTCTTGAGACCTCAGTAAACACAACTGAGAGATGAAGAAGCCTACAAGTTTCTTGAGGGAGTTGTACTGACCTGGGTTAAAAAGGGTGGCTGCTGGCAACAGGAATCTGCACCCTGCCAATCAAGCAGGAGAAGCCAAGCATGGCTATCAGACAATTTCTGCGACCACATCACCCCTTACATAATTCCCTAGACTGCAACCACCTTGATTATTATGTGTGGGGCGCAGTTGAGCAAGAGATCAACAAACTCTTTGTAACTGAAGGCAAGAAGACCGGCCAGAAAAGTTGCGAGATATCGAAGTCGTCTGGAGTCAGTGGTTGAAGCCAAAAGCAATTTTATTGAATAAATTTACTCTTTTGCATTTCAAGATATGTTTATGTAATTTTGGTAAATATCTCTGTTTGGTAAATATCTCTGCTAAATTGAAATGTCAGTGTTATTTTTTATTTTTGCCTAATTTAGACGACAATTTATCCATCGCACGCTGCATATGAAACGCCATCCTTGGAAGAGGGAGAAGTCATCGAATCATATCGCTATGTCTACAATTAGTTGGTGCAAAAATATTGTCGTTTTTGACGTATTTTTTAAACGTTACAAAACGACAATATTTCTGCACCAGCCTAATATAAATCGGGAAATCGATACCTATTTTAAGAATGTAATTAAAATTTGTAATATTTTTGAAGTAACATGTTACCATCAAGTTGAACATGTTTTCTGTTCATGCGTCCCACCCACAAATTAAAAATTTAATTTATAAGAAAAAAAGAAGTAATCATTTGATGATTTAGACTTTAATTGCTTTCAGAACATTTAAATGGATTAATTTATTTTTTAATATATTTCTTCTTCTTTTTTATATTTTCAAAGCGGTATTTTTTATAAAAGACCAATGTCGATTGTCTATTTTTATCGTTGTTCGTTATTACGACTTACGAACCTTTTGCAGCTTTTATATGAAATCAATAAATATTTTTAGATTGGAAATTTTTTTTTGAAAGATAACAATGATTTACTGAAACAAACCCTAATAATTAACCGATAGGTGGAGGGTGAATAGGTGAATTCATACCTTTCCAAATTGTATTTTTGCGTATGAATATAAAAATATATAATATTATTATCGGTGTATATATATATATATATATTATCGGTATATATATATATATATATATATATATATATATATATATATATATATGTTGTGTATATTTAGGCAGCAATTTTTCATTAATGCATGTTTCATTAAATAATATAGACAAGTTTTGTCTATTTATTTTAAGTAAGTTTCTTTCATATTGTCTGATAAGCTTAATCACATTATCATTGAAAGACGAAAGGAAACACCATATTGATACATGTTTAAATCCAATCTAAGCTTTCAGCTTACATAAGCCATTATCAAAGATGACAATTTCAATATATCAAACAACACACGGACGAAACAAAAATGATAGTCCGCCCTTGCTGCATCTTTTCAAGCATTTCACACTAAGCAAGGCGGGAATGCTACTAGTACGCAAGTAGCTATAGAGAGTGTAATTAAGGGAAAACATTGGGTATAGTTGAAGGCTGAGGGAAGGATATAAAGAAGAACGGAGGAGGATAAAAATAGTGACATAGCGTTTCAATTTTTGAAGATTACAATTATCAGGGAAGCAAATAAGAGGAAGGGTGTTCCACTGTCGGGAAGTGCGAGAGAAGCTGTTGGAGTGGAAGAGTCGGTTACATTTATCTGTTTTGACAGTACAACCTAGTATCACACTTAAGTTCATGCAGTCAGGGCACCATTGAAAATAGCCAGTCAGTGCAGATGCCATGAAAATATTTATAGAAAAGATACTGTGAAGCCATATTACGCCGGTGAGAAAGTCGCAACCCCAAGTCAGGACCGATCACATTGAATATCTGTCTTTGGAGTTTGTAGAAAAGCTCGGAGGAACGAGACCAGATATGGTAACAGTATTCCATGTATGGATGAATGGTAGATTTGTAGATATGAAGGATAGACTTAGACGAGAAAAACCTTCTGACGCGCGACACAGAGAACCATCTTTCCTTGTGGTAGATGCAGCTATTGATTCAATGTAGTTGTTCCACCTCCAGTCAGTGGAATAGGTGAGAGCAAGAAGGCGCTCTCGTGGAGTTAAGCATCAACCATGCTGATAGGAGGCAGGGGAAATCTCTGTGGTGAGTAAATGAGAACAGTTTTGTTTAGGATGCAAAAACTTCGCAAGCTATTTCCTAAGTCAGTCACAGATTGGGAGTCGTTTTCGAGACCAACAGCCAGATTAACTTTGTCAGCAATGCCTGACTTACTATTGAGACAGGAGTAAATGGTGGTGTCGTCTGCATAGATGCATACTTGAGAAAAGATGTCGTCTGCATAGATGCATACTTGAGAAATGATGACATCAGGAAAAACATTGATGAAAATCAGAAACAGTGTAGAACCAAGGATAGAGCCTTGAAGGACACCAGCGTTCGTATGGAACTGACAACTTTCATTTTACGGTTACACAGCAATGAGTAGATCAAATCAAATAATCATCCTGTAATACCGTATCCCTGAAGCTTATGTAGAAGACCAGGATGCCAAACCCTGTCAAACGATACATCTTGAGTAACAGCTCGAGTTTCGCTGTTATTATTAAGGGCTTGATATACATATTCAATGATGAACGTAAGCACATTAGCAGTAGATCGGGAAAAGCGGAAACCATATTGTTTGTCAACGAGCAAATCGTGGGAGGTGAGATGCTTAACTGCTTCAGCATTGGTTAAAGCCACGAAGACTTTGACAAACAGTGGTAGGAGACTGATGGATTATAGATAGATGTGTCAGAAGGGTCTCCAGAGTTCTTGAAGAGGAAAACATTCAACAGGCTGAAAAGCAAGAATCAGGGAGGCAATAGCTGTATAGTTTGGAGAGAATTAGAACCAGCTCAGGACACATTTCTTTAGGACTACGGCTGGTATTCTGTCAACACCACTTGCTTTATGAGAGTCTAATTGAGAGATATCTAATACCATCGATTGGGTTATGCACATACTCAGTATAGCTTCAGCTCTGGGGAAAATCAAGTGTGGGTACCCAAACTGAGTTGTGTTGAGTTGGATGAGAATTTCCTAGCATTGGGACTTATCAGCTGAGGATTTTAGGACTTCAAATTGATTGAATAGAGGAGGGATTGAGGATTTGCTGTAGTTTACACTGTAGAACACTCTTACAGAGCCGCCAATAATCTTTAGAACCAAACTTGTAAGATGCAATACGTTGTTTCATTCTATCAGCAAACAGTAACTTTACTTCGATGAAGACAGGATTGCAGTCATTACGAGCAGAGACAAAGAGACGTCTGTTGCAATCAAACATGCCGCTCTGGTACAGGCGGAAGAAGTGATTCCTCTGGGCTATAGCGGCAGAGCAACCAAAGAGATGAGCACAATTTAACTTGGTATTTTCTTGCTGGGATGAAAACCACGATGTCGGGTTTTAGTCAGGAGACCTCAGACGCACATTTTCGTATGGGGTGATTAAAATCCACATTCCAAGGGACGTCGCGAAGGAAGTCAGGGAGCAAATCCCAACCTGTTAGTTGATAACAGAAATATATTCCGTTAGTAGGAAGTTCATGGTTGGAAGGGGAGTAGAACGAGATGTTAACAAACACCATCACGTGATCAGAGTTGCCAAGAGGGCAGAGTTGCGTAGCCTGAAAAGAATCAGGGATGGAGGTAAAACAGAAATCGAGAAGGGAAGCGTTACCGTCCGGGTTACTGGGGAAACCGGAGGTGTTGAAACAAAATGGCTATTTTTGTAATGATTTTATAACATATTTATGTTATAATTTTTAAAATAAATAATTATATCTGCTCTACTCTGTATTGAGCACTCATTTAAGAAAAGTAATTGTTGGTTATTGGAATTCATTCCGTATACACCAATTATATACTTGGGTATATATATATATATATATATATATATATATATATATATATATATATATATATATATATATATATATATATGTATATATATATATATATATATATACGAATGTAATGAGGACGAAAATAGTATAAATTCTAGCATTCACAGAAGTAATTTAAAAGAGGTCTCGATACCAAGAGTAGAACAATAATTATTTATTTCAATTTTTTCATACGCACAAAAAACATTTTTGGTTCTCAGCAGTGAAGATGCGGTCGCATCGAAACAAGAATGCATATTTGTAGTGATCAATATGTTTTTGTCTGTATGTAAAAATTACAATAAAGAAACACACACACACACACACACACACTCATATATATATATATATATATATATATATATATATATATATTTGTGTGTGTGTGTATGTGTGTGTGTCTGTGCATCTACTCCTCTCTCTCTCTCTTTCTGTGGAGTATTGCCATATTTATCTTGAAGCTCTCCAGCCTTGAGAAAGTTCAAAAGCTTTTCTTTGGTTTTGCGGCCTAATAATTATTTTTAGTCGTACAGTCACTTTTTCATAGATTCAACCGTCAAAGTCTGTCGCTATTTCCAATGCCAAGTGTTCAGACGAGCTGCCTATTTTAGTTCCACCATTTACCGTCCTCATTCCCTTCGTATTCGATCGGTAAGAAAGAAGTCCCATTCAGACATCTTCCTCAGAAGGACTACTCTGGAGAGGATGCTTCTCTGATGACTACAATTTCTTCAATGGTTATCTATTCTAGACATCAATTCTGTCTTATGTAGAGCTTAGTATTTTTTGCTATCTCTCCAAAATACTGGACTGTCCGCTATTTGCAGAAGCTCGTTAGGTAAGTTAGGCGTTGTTTTCTTTTGTCGCCTCTGCCTTCAATTTGTCTTGTGAATATGGAATTTTCCAAGCTCCCTTTTCACATTATGTTCACTAGAAATTTTAACAGCCTCTTTCTGATACTAAGTATAAGTTTTTATTTAGTTTCTATTTTTCTAAAACTTCGTCGTTGCTCACATGATCAGACACTGGTATTTTCAGTAGCCTTCTGTAGGTAATATATATATATATATATATATATATATATATATATATATATATATATATATGGTTGGATTGATGTGAGTTTGTGACCCTGGGTTTCACGCTTTTGCGATTGTCAGACAAACTCTGACGATCGCAAAAGCGTGAAGACCAGGGTCACAAACTCACATCAATCCAACCAAATATGTTAGCTCTATCTCTGCTATTGAGCGCTTTCTAATAACTACCGCGCATATAATATATATATATATATATATATATATATATATATTTATATACACACACGTTTCACACACACACACACACACATATATATATATATATATATATATATATATATATATATATATATATATATATATTTATATACACATATATATATATATATTTATATACACACACGTTTCACACACACACACACACATATATATATATATATATATATATACATATATATATATATATATATATATATATATATATATTACATTGATGAATATAAATGAATAATGGGCGTTATGATAAACATGAAACCCAGGTTCAAATCTCTTCATGGTCAATTTTTCAGGAAGGTGACTTCTGGAGGAGGCAATCCCAGCGTGCGACATCTGAAAACCACGCATTGGCCCAGTCTTGTGAATAGACGGAACCCTTGGGAGCCGTCGGTAGTTGTGCTAGCACGAAGTCACAAATTATCGTGACTGAGGGTTTGAGCGTGCTAGCCTTGTACAGTCTGTTGATGACGCTAGATAACCCGCTCTCTACCTGAAAATATAACTAAAGACCGCTTAGCATAGTTGCAGTATAAACCAGAGGTGGGCTATCTGGGTGTTGAACAAACACAAACGTACCTGAGTAAGCGCCCTCCATGGAGATTAGCTAACCGCTCTGGTAGACTGGACTCCTCCCACGTCATTTACATATACATATATATATATATATATATATATATATATATATATATATATATATATATATATATATATTGGTTGGATTAATGTGAGTTTGTGACTATGGGTTTCACGATTTTGGTCTATCTCTGATATTGAGCGCTTTCTAATAAGTACCGTATGTACTATGAATAATAATATATATATATATATATCACACACACACACACACACACACACACACATATATATATATATATATATATATATATATACAAAAAGAGAGAGAGAGAGAGAGAGAGAGAGCAGTGGATGCGCACTGCTGATGAGACTCAAATATAGGACGAAACGGCTGTCCAGCGCTTTCTGCCTTCTGTTGAGGTTTCTTCTAGACTCAATGAATTAATTAATTACAAATATCTCAAATCCTTCAAATAATTTCTGTCACTTATATATATGCGTGTGTGTGTGTCTGTCTGTGGGCAGAAACCTTTCATTGAAACATTGTCGCTGAATGTGACAGACGAGCAAAATTTGTCAAAGTTTTTCTAGTAAGTTTTAATATATTCCGTTTGGTGGAGGGGGAAATTTGTCCATAGTGCCTATTGTCTCAAGAAAACTATTTCTTTAGCAAATTTCAAGGATTTTCTGTTAATTTCTTTTCATAGTTGTCTTTTAAGATGTAATTGTGCTATGCCTATTGTCGTATTCAAACATATATTACGAAGTATAACAGACAACGAATGTGTATTATGATTGATCCTGAGCCGTTCTAAGCTTCGTATCGTGGCTTTAGTTTCAGGAAAAAATAATTCAGTCGGGTTTCGATCCTAGCTAGAGGCAAACGGACTTCTAGACACACTGATGAGCTCTGATACAGTGAAAGAGTCTGTCTGTGGATGACAATATATATGCTCCTGAAAAAATTTCGGTTGAGCTCTCTTGGGAGGAACTGTGGGTTTGTAAATAGTGACTATTACGGCTAATAATGCAAGACTCTTCGGTAAATTGAATCAAGTTCTCTCAGTCACTGTGTGTTTATCTAAAAATAAATACGCTTAAATTCATCTTCATCCCTGCCGTGCACCAACGGCAGTAGTGTAGAATTCCCCGACTGATACCATTTCAGTCGGGTTTCGATCCTAGCTAGAGACAACCGAACGTTTAGCCACGCTGATGAGCTGTGATACAGCGTAACAGTCTGTCTGTGGATGATTATAATTACCGGTTCTTGGATAATTATAATGCAAGAATTAATTTAATTCATTATAATAATTTTTATTTTCAAAATTTCTATTCTAGTACAGTTACCATAAGTTTTATTTTTTAATAAATAATAATAATAATAATAATAATAATAATAATAATAATAATAATAATAATTAATATTTTGCAAGTAAACAGCAGTGTGTTAATCAAAGATTTTGGACATATGAGGGGGGTTGATATACTTATTATTGATTTGCTGTTATTGATCTGCTTGTATGATCAATATAATACGCACGTTTTGAGTTTTCCTTAGTGTATACCTACTTTTGCATCTCCCAGTATTTATATATATATATATATATATATATATATATATATATATATATGTATGTATATGTATGTATATGTATATGTATATACATATATATATAATCTGTATGTATACGCCTGATATATATATATATATATATGCATACTATATTTGAAGATAGTCATATAGATTGTATAGCAAATGCTATATACTTGTGGTGGGCGTTCAAAAGTAGGAGCAAACAAAACGACAGCCAATCAAATCACAAAAGGATATACTCCATACTTGATAAATGAATCATTGACAAAAAAATAGAAAAAAACAAAGAAACAAAAAGAAAAAATAAATAAATAAATAAATCACGATGAAACTGCTACAGTTCTTTGAAAAACAAAACCAAAAAAAAAAAAAAAAAATAGACGAACTATTTTTGTAACGAAAAAAAAAAAAAAATGAAAGCTTGTCGTGAAAGCACCCGAGGTAGAGCGCATGTTAAACAAGAGATACGGGGATGGAGGTGGATTGCAGATCGCAGGAAGTGGGTAGAGTTTTGGTGATAGGGAATTGCGTGTTGAACTTCTATCGAAATCCACAAGTCAAAGCGAGAAACGTGAAATTAATTCCGTAATAACAGCCATTGAGGAGGTGATTTTTTTCTTGGGTCTTTAATCATTAACGCCGTAATTTCGAAAAGCTATGATTTTTCAGGTTGTGTAGTTCGTATACATCAAAGGGTGGAGAGAAATGCCTAAAGAGAAAGAGACAGAGAAGAAAGAAAGAAAGAATGAGAGGGAGCGAGAGAAAGAAAAAGAAGAAGAAGAAGAAGAAGAAGAAGAAGAAGAAGAAGAAGAAGAAGAAGAAAGACGACGAGGAGGAGGAAACCGAATGAAAGGAAAATGAATGAAAAGAAAAAAAAAGAGTTGGTTAGGAGAATGAGAATATGGAAACAAAAGAATGATAGATTAAGAAAGGAAGAATTTGACGTGAAAATTTAGGCGCTTGAACTTGAAATAAACAGAAAGAGAAAGAGGCCAAAATGGAGGTGTAAATGAAAGGAAAGACGTGGAAAGAAAAAGAAAGAGAGAAAGAGAGTGAGAGAGGGTATGTGTGAACACAGAGATACAAAAATCAATTGAAAAAAGAGAGAAAGAGACAAAGGAAGAGAGAAAGAGGGAGAAGACAATATGTAAATGAAAGAAAAGGCGAGAAAAGGAAATGAAAAATGAATAAAGAAAGAGAGAGAGAGAGAGAGAGAGAGGGGGAATGTGTAGAAGATAGAAAAAATCAACTGAAAAAATAGTACCTATAAAGCGAAATAAGGAGAGAAAGATAAAGAGATGGAGAGAGAGAGAGAGAGAGAGAGAGAGAGAGAGAGAGAGAGATGGGAAGAGAGTGTGAGAAGGGAGGAAAGAAGCTCTGATGTAAATGAAAGGAAAGACGAGGAATAGAAAAATGAATAATGAAAGAGAGTTACAGTGAGTGTGTGAGAGTGAGAAGGAATGTGTGAAGACAGAGATAGAAAAACAAATCAGTTGAAAAATTAGGCCCTAGAGAGCGAAATAAAGAAAGATATATAGAGAGATAGAGACAGAGAGATAGAAGAGAGAAAAAAAGAGTGGAAGTGAATGAAAGGAAAGATGAGGAAAGGGTGAACGAAGAGGGAGAGGGAGAGAGAGAGAATGAGTCGGGAGGGGGAGGAGAATAAAATAAATGGCACTTTGAGAGACATTCAATGAAAAAAAATAAGTTACTAACAGGTGGAATGGATGGAAAAATGGAATATAAGCAAGAGAGATTCGTTGTTATCGAATTCACGTAACTTCCATTTTTATTAAAGAATTTGAACTATTGTGAGATATATTTTGTAGCTCCATACATCACCTCAAGTGGGCCATGGTACAGGGCGATGGATGTTTTCACCGAAGCAGAATCTCAGGGCTAAAGAATTTCTATGTGCCCATTATCTGCATATTTCTGACCTGGTGCTCGTGTAACCATCGAGGGTACGGTTTTTCTGGCACTTCACATCTTTGCCACACGTTGGGATCGTCTTTCCGCAGACCGATATTATGAAAAAGACACCTTCTTAAACAAATGCTGGGTTTCGAACCGGGATCTCATTGTCGGAACGCGAATAATCTAAACCCTAGCCTAATGAAATGAAAAAGAAATTTTTTTTTTTACTATTGGGTTGGTGCATAATTATCGGGCGTTATTTGTTAATAAAAGTTATGATTTTGTTTACTTTTTTTTAAATAAAAATATTATTTTATTTTCAGGATATAATCATACGTAGATAATCATAGGCTCCAGAATAATCATTAAAAAATGTTGTTGTTGAATTGTTATGTTTCTTTTTTCATAATAAATATTGTTTGAAAAACACCTGATAATTATGCACCAACCCAATATCTCTTTCTCTCTTTCTTTCTTTCTTTCTTTCTTTCTTTCTTTCTTTCTTTCTTTCTTTCTTTCTTTCTTTCTTTTCACTGATTTTCCTTTCCTTCTTCCTTTCTTTTTTATTCTTGCCTTTACTTATATTTGTTTTACTACAGGTTGGTGCATAATTATCAGGCGTTTTTGTAGGCGAGTTATTTGTTAATAAAAATTGCTGTTTTATATACTTTTTTAATAAAAATATTTTATTTTCAGGTTATGAAAACGTGTGTCGATAATCATACGCTTCAGAATAATCATTAAAAAATGTTATTGTTGAATTGTTTTGTTTCTTAAAAAACGCCTGATAATTATGCACCAGCCAGTTTCGTTTTTGTTAGTTCACCCAATAGAAGGCCCGAGGGCCACTCAAAGTTAAGATTTACTGAGTGAGGTTGTGTAAGGGAGGGAGAATCAGAAAGTAAGAAATACATACTAAGAAGACGTGTAAGATGGATATCGATTGACCCCGGAATTAAAATATAGCTGCAAGGGAAGCATCCTCTCCGTAGTCTGTTCTGCAAAACAGTTCTAAGCAAAAAGTTGTAGGGGTGAAGTTCATCACCCACAAGGCCATCAAATGAGATAAAAGGAAGAGAGAGAGAGAGAGAGAGAGAGAGAGAGAGAGGGAAGGGCAGAGAGAATAACAGCAGTGGGAAAAGTGAGAGGCAGTGTATTTGAGAAGCGAATTTATTCAGTAATGATAGAATTAAAACGACTGTAGAGCTACAGGACAAAAAGCTCCGAAAGTAATGCTTGCTGGTAATTGTCGTCTAGATATTACTCCGGAACCTACAAAAAAATTCATTATCATCATCATCATCATCTTGCCTATGGCCGGGTGTGGTTGCGGAGCCGTTGCGCGGCTGACAACCCGACCATTTGCCTCCACATATCTAGGTTGAAAGCCGAAGAGATATTGGTTCGTCAGCGTCTCTTAGGCAAGTAGATTTGGTGGAACCCATTCCTCTGCCCAGGTCAAATCGCAGCCGATGTCCTCCGACTTGAAAGCTCGCCTTGGTCAGGGACAA